>JAMKCH010042222.1:0-57491 GCA_023653785.1 Ophioderma brevispina
TTTTTGATGATGAGGTGGACGCCGACTCATCCCCCGAAAAGAGTCGCTTTCGCTAGCTCAATGCTAATAGCGTCCTCATGGACCCTTTGGAGGCGGCTCTTTTCTTAGCCGGCGAGCTCAGCTAGTTCGGGGGGAGCTTGCGTGTTGGCGGCAAGGGCCCTCCGTTCGGCTCTAATCCCTCCAGGAGGAGGAGAGCTTACCCATGACATAGGGTTCTGCCAGCTGTCGCAATAATAGGAAAAAAAACCGGTACCCCCTTTGGGGTGACGGGTTTTGGTTCTCTCCATACGAGGCAGTGGATGTTCCGGCCTCTTGAGGGAAGACCTGGGCCCTGGTCTCGGCCTGGGTCCCGGCTGGATCAAGACTCGACCTGGTGCTGGGCTCAAAGCCCCTCGGAAGCTGATCCAGGGTTCACCCCGGTCGTGTTCCCGTTCTGAGCTCCACCCCCGACCGTGCGCGCGACCTGGGACTGGCTTTGAAATCCTGCCCCTCCAGTGAGCTTGGTCTAGGGAGCGACCCGGTCGGGTCTCCGACCTGGGTCTCGACCATGACCTGGTCATCTCCGACCGTGAGCTCGACCTGGACTGTTCTTGAATGCCTGTCGCTCAGGGAGCTGGTCTAGGAACTACCTGGTCGGGTCGCCGACCTGGGTTCTCGACCCCGACCCATGGGCATCCCCTACCGTTGCTCGACCTTGGGCTGGGCTCGAGAGTGCGCCCGCGTGGTATCTGGTCCATAGATTACCCGTCGAGTTCCCGACCTGAGTCCCGACCTTGGCGCCTGCTTGGATCTCGTGAGCTCGACCTGGGGTGCCTTGGGGGCCTGGCCCCTCGAGTTAACTGGTCCAGTGATCACCCTGGTCGGGAGCCCCTCGACCCACGTTGCCGTCGGCGCGCCTTTTTGGTTCGGCTCTTGGACGGCCAGACGTCGCGTCTTTTGTGACTGTATCTCCTTCTTGTCCTTCGACCTGCCAGCTTAGGCTGGTGGGTCAAACCCGGGTATACCGTCTTTGGGGGAGGCCGCGCACCCGGTGAGTTCTCTTTAGAGACTCTTCAGAAGAGCGGGCCGAGCAGACCGGTTTTTCGGACGTCAGGTTGTCGAAGGGAGCCTTTTGGGTCTATTCCCTCTGCTGCTTTCCCCGTGGGGGGCGCGCTGAGGGGAAAAAGACTCCCTGATACCCGGGCGAGAGTGCTTCGTCGGATAGACAAACATGGGGAATTGGGTGTCCCCTAGCCCCTTATGACGGCCTCCCACAGCCGCCTAGGTTCTCAACGGGACTTGGCCTTTGGCCTTGAGGGATGTTCTACTTACCTCCAGGCTGCCACTGCTCGTCTGTCCACTTTCATCGCTGGTGCACCGTTGTCCCTGGTGATGTCCTGAACACCGCACACAGGGCGTGGGGGGTCCCTGCTAGACATAGGAACCACTTGCAGTTCTTGCATCTGGGCTTTTTTTACCTGGTTGGAGTCCTATTGGTGTTGCTTGATTGTCCATCTGCTATCTGTAAAATATATTAAGAAATTAACAGAATTGTACCCGGAGAAAGATAGTGCGATGTGGTACCCCCCCCAAAATAACTGGGCCAAAAGAGACCCGACCCCGAAAGAAACTCTATCATCGACCGTGATCCGTGGGCTGTCCCCTAGATTTCCCCGACCTATTGAAGGGGGCCCACCTCCTCCCTTGTAAGCCCGACGGGAGAGAGACGCTCGACCGTGTCCCGACCTCGAACCAATTCCCGACTTCTGTGAGGAGGGAGGGGGATAGGGTCGGACTTCCTATGTAAACTCGATTCATGGGATGGTATGGGGCGGTAAGGCCACCGACCTTCCGCCTCCAGTTTAGGCACCAGCTACCCTCATCAATCCCCCCCCCGTACTGGAGGAGCGACAAAGGAGAGGGGGGGTCAGGGGTGGACTTCGCTGGTGAACCCGATCATGGATGGTATTGTGCGAAAGCCCCGACTTTCCCGCCTCGAGTTCTATGAATCCAGCGAACCCTTCGACCCCCCCTCCCCCGCGGACCCCGAGCAATACCAGGGGGAAGGGGGGCCGGATAGATATGGGAAAAGTTCCCCCACCTTCCCGAACTCAAAAGGGAGAACCTGGGCCCGCCCGGGCCCAGCAAAAAAACCCAGGGACTGAAAGGAAGACCTAATTTTTGGCCCACTTTCCTGTTTGAGGAGGGGGGTCCAAAACCCGTTTAGATCCGTCCCAACCCCCTCCCCTATGTCGATGGGGAGACTCTTCTCGGTAAAAAATCCAAACTAAGTGGCATGGTCCCATTTTGGGGTGACACCCACCCCCCCCCAATCTGACTCAACCTGCCCCAAAATCCCTCTACGGGACCCCAGGAACACCCCCACACCCCTAGATAGGCCCCCGGGGTTGGGGAGCGAGTCCCCAGGGGGCCCAAGCAAAAACACAACAAATGATTTATGGAACCATAGGCGCACCATACCTGAAGTAAAAACATGGAATATCAGCCTGAAAAGATCCGTCAGGATCTTTTTTATTTTACCAAATCCTAAAAATATTCAATCCTTTTTTTTGGAACCACACGGCGTATCATGACAAAACCACCGTTTTTTTTAGGCACGACGGCGTACCATACAAATACTCAACATGGCGGGATATACTGCTAGAATTTGTTTACACTTTTCCTGGCCTATCCTGATCAATTTCAAAACAGGTGAGAGAAGGTGTAAAATCACCCGTTCTTCCGGAAAACGTCCTCGTCATAAAGACGGAGGATAGAAAGTGATTTATAAGATGGGGAACCGCACAAATCGCGGGCTATGATAGGCGGTCTCTTACATGTATACAATTCGATATACGGGGAGAAGGAAACAAAAACAATCGAAAATTACATCTAACTCGACGAAATAACCCAAAACTCTTAGGCTACGTTTTGGCTAAGGATACTTATGTGCTCTAATTGACGTTTCCTTTCTGGTCAGTGCAGCTATTTGCCGGCAGATTGGAAGGATTTATTCCGTAAGCGTCAGCGATAAGCAAGCCCCCATTGGAGAAACAATTTGATAAGGACGACTCACTGCTCATGGGCGGTGAGTTGCCCGAAAAATAGGCGCGCTATCGGCGGACTATTTTCGCGGTCGCGAAATTTTTAATGTGGTTATCGAGGTTTCTGGTCGGGCCAAAGAGACATTGTGGCAAAGTAAGGTCGCCGAGGGTAGCTATCGAGAGCGCAGTGTATTGATGATATCTTTGATTTGCCTGGCTCACGTAAATTCTCTTGAGACTTTGTCCGACCACATTATCAAGTTCCATATATATCAAATTCACCATTAGGTTCCCAGTCGGAGATTAGTTTTCTTGATGTCAAAGTTGGCCTTTCCGGGGATAGTTTTCTATTAAAATAATACAGGCCTAAATTGCAAAATTCCCATGCAATTCCAGATCTTGTTTTGGTAAATACATAATAGACTAGTAAAGAGTGTCTCATTTTGGACGTCACATTGGTATTCCATGAATACCATGACTCACGACTCATCTGACGTTGGGATAATATTGCTGTTAAAATCCTTGACTAAAAACCACCATTTTGTCCACATTGTCATCCTATGTGCTGTATAGCATAAGGTATAAACGAATTTGTCTTTTATATGTTGAGCATCTTGGAAAATACTGACGTATGAAAAATGCCATTACTTTTATTTCAATTCTGACAGTTTTGTAAATCATTTATTGAACTCCGACATGAAAATCCTTAATTTGCCACCACAATTATCTTCCTAGGCTATATATTAAGAAATATAAGGTTTGTGTCAATAAAATGTCACCCATCTTGGAAAAATATCGGCCACAGCAACATTTTATAGTTTGGGGAATAATTGTTTTGAACTCGACTTGGCCCCAGAAAAAAAACATTTTGTACACAAAATTGTCTTCTTAGGTTGTTAGCTTAAGAGGGCTTCAATTTTGGAAAATGGTGTCGTATTTTCGTAGCAAATTGCCACCACATTTTAATTTTGTCATCACCAGTTTTCATGAAATCGGACACCCTGACGGTCTCAATTTTAGCTATGATGACAAAATGTTATTATTCCGCCCCCGGTACAAGGTCCCAAACTGGTTGGTGATGCAGCATAGAGGGCTCGTGGTAAAAGTAAATAAGTGTTATGCGGTGTTCATAAAACTACAGGGTCCAGTGACCTGAGTGTCCTACCCACCATCTGTCTATTGTATTCCCCCATGAGTGCCAGTATGCATCCGTGTGTCTCAGATGTACCCAAATGCCTCGTCTCAAGTTCACGGTTTATTCCGTACTGTGCTATGATGGCTAGAGACACTCTCTCAGGAGGGACACTCAGTTCTGTACACCGGTTGTAAAGAAACTGAGGCCCGTATTCCAAAAGGTGTTTTTAGCGAGATTTTAAGCTAAGGCGAACGTTTATATGTGAGATAAACGTAATGCTTAAGTAAACGCAATTCCAGGAGAGGATTTTAAAGTTAAACGTAGTTTTAACTCCGCCAAAATGCATCGAAATTAAACTAGGTACGGGGTTAGTTTAAGAATTGTTGTAGTGTGTGTTTCCGTCACGTGCACGGCCCATTGCACTGTCAAATTGACAACGGCAATGGCGCGTATCATTATCGCCCAGTTGGTGTATCACCTTAAAGGGTACGGAAAGCCATGATACACATTGCTCAACCATTAAAACACAATAAAGCCTTTTATACACTCAAGTTAGCGTCTAAAATAACGACGATGTTACTCCTGTTTAAAGCTTCTGTTTAAGCAAGGGAGTGGTTAAAAAATATTTAAACGCGTTTTGCTTAAACGCAATTTTAAATTACAGCGATTTTAAGCTAAAATCTCGTTTAACTAAACAAGTTTCTGGAATACGGGCCTGAGTGTCCCCATGAGAGAGTGTCCTAGCTACCATAGCAACATGTACGGAATAAACCGTGAACTTGTAACGAGGCCATTTGGGTACAGTGCTGAAACAAATTATTGTATTCTCCATTGAGTGCTGTATACATAGACAGATGGGTGGTAGGACACTCAGTCACACGGACACTGTAGTTTATGACACCGGCATGCGGCAACAATTCCTTGAAGCCAACGAAGCTGAAACCTTTGATATGGGTCGAAGCCTTTACGTTTTTGCTGGACTTTCATCGATATCTAAGAAAGCTACAAGCGTTGGGCCTGTGGCAGCCCCGTATAAGGCCAGGAAAATTTGTTGAGAGCTGGAGCTGTACCTTCTCTATCTTGCAAGTTTACTTTAAAAAATCTTTTTAAATCTTTTGAATTCCCTATTTCCATACTTTTTATTCGGGGGAAATTGTGAGGCCTTTGTTTGGGCGCAGCGAGCGTTGTCGTGGGTCACTGGTGACGCTGATAAATTTAGCAGTCTAAACAATGTGTTATGCTAAATAAAGTTCACTTTATTCCGTTTAGACTACTGAATTCATACCAGTGACCCAGTGCCTTTAAATGGCACCATCCGGTCGCAGCACCTATTAGGACAAAGAAACTGTGCACACTGTACCCATGATGTAATGTAGGGGCGAGACTTAGCGCATATTGTGTTGAAAACCACTTGAATTGAACTACTATATCTGAAGTACGAATCTTTGTGCCAGAAAGATATAGTCTAAACAAGGAGGTTGCAAGCTCTAAAATCACAAACTAATCAGGGCCGTCGAGAGTTGGTAGATGAAAATCACCCCCCTGGGCACTGCTTTTAGGAATAAATGCACACGAAGCACGAAAAACCTCTAAAGCCAATCTGGATTGAAATTCATTTAATTTAGAACTATGGACCATTTTGATACACACTTTTGCTTCTAACATCCAAACGTCTGGCGCGACCTTGACTCAAAATTGAGAATAAAAATAATGGAGTGGTGGCCTTGTGCATATCAATAAGCTCAACTAAAAAAGGTGAACCCAATGTCCGAATATAAATAAAAACTGGGACAAAGTGTATTCCAGCAATCTGAGTTCCTTAAATTTTCATATTAATGAGCTCATTTGCCAGAACCAAGGCCGAATTGATGAGACTCTGGTATGGTGTGTAGTTGCTCAGAGTATTACCCATGCAATCTCATGTTTTGCTAAATATGCAAATTAATGCACTTGATATTATCTGATTGGACCAATAGCTAATAAAGGTGATCTGAACCTTCCCAGAGCTAATTTCCCTATTTATTTTGTATGGCTAATAACTACGAAGGTCAACTCGCCAGAACGCAGTCTGAATTTGATGAGGCTTGGTTATTTGGGGTAGCGATTGGACCCAGGTATTTTACCATCCAATCTCGCATTGCTAAATGGAGATATTAGAGCTAATATGCATAGTTGTTCTGATGGCTGATAAAATAAATGTGCGTAACATAATGTCGGAATCTGAGAAACTTGGTAGTACGGGTAGTGGTCGAAGGGCGGGCCCATGGGTTAATTCCATGAAGATTGACGTGCGGGAGAACAGACCATTCTAATTGTTTTGTTGGGTTATAAAAACATGTTGTGTATGTTTTTGTTGGTATTTTGGGGGGGTTGTATCAATATAGGAACTATGGTGTTCATAATGGATGCTCATGGGCCAATGGTCAAGTCCCTTTTCTCCGCGGCCGGATTGACTACCCAGTCCCCCTCTGTCCCAGATAGCCTCAGTGGTTCGTGGCTCAAAGTATCTTTACTAAAAGTACTGTCCATAAACATACATCCTTCTGGTTTAAGTCATTTTGTTATTGGAGGCCATGTTTCAAACAAATTAAGTCCTCCTGAACTTGTTGGTTTGTTGGGTTTGGATTTTCCACAATGTGAAGATCATCACAACTTAGGGCCCTTTTTTTGACATCAGAGATCAACGCAGCGTCGTTGACCTGCGCCACAAAAGAGCAGGACTGTTTAGAGTGCCTCTGAGGGACCCACCGGAAAGATGAGCCAAGGAGACAAGCAATTGTGGATCGTACACACTGAGAACGCTGGTTAAGGAAAAACTACATATCCAACGGGATTGAGGTTCTTACACCCATTTGGATAAGTTAGGAATGGCAACATTATGGTTCACAAGGTCCCCCCCCCCCCCCCCAATGCTTTACTATGGTCTAACCATAAGGATTCAGAAAAGGTATCAGTTATACAAATATTGATGCTATGAGGGCATGGTTGAAACTATAGGCCCCAGGTGATCTCGAAACATACTAGACTCATACTATGCCCGAGGCGCGTAACATAGTATGGTTTCAGAGATCACCGAGGGCCTATAGTTTCAACAAATGATCCGAATAAAAAGCAGTCACTAGCTTGTTTTAATACCGAATATATAGATTTTTGTCATCTGATTGTTTTATAAGAACATTCTAAGCCACGATGCTAACACAGCCCCTATCAGTGAGGCCATAGCGGATGCATGGTTTTTGTAACTTAGGGTGCAAACTTGTGAAGAATTAGCAACCAACTTTTCTTGTGTTGAGAAAGTGATGTTGGAGTCCAAAACGGATCGCAGTAATCGACTTCTTGCAATTTTTTTGTCGACAAGGTGCGTACAATTGTCCTTGCATCTCATAAAATAATTGACTCGATGATCCAGCTCCGAATTCGGCAACTTTTACACGGCCTGCGCTGGCTGTCATCGGTGTCAAATATAATCCTCGAATATCTTCACGGTGTATTTTACCTGCCGTTTGGTTTTAGCCCAATGAGCTGCATCTCTGATCCTTCAGATCTTCTCTACAAGCTCAAAGCATGATATGATGCGCGATTCAGCCATTTCCGTGCCTTGTTTGTATCAGATTGCACTACGCAAAGACGAGCAGAGAAGAGAGAAAGAACGAGATGGCTCGATTTTGAAATCGATTACCCAGGAGTATCCTTCATTCCCAGCTCATTGTTTGGGTAATTTCAAGGGCCGCTCGATTGCCACCTTTGAAGTAATCTGTTCATCCGACTTCAACTTGGCCAGTCAGGAAAGTTTCAGAACAGAATTGACACACTGCTATACTAAAACCAGTTTTTAATATTCCAGCAAATTTTCTTCTGGTAAATGACACTCCCGTTTGTTCTGATCGATAATTATTTATTTTATTCATTGGCGAAATAATTGAGGAAAGCATGAATTTTAAACGAAAGAAAACAGCAAAATTAGCCTTGATTTAATGTTTGAGGTCAATAAAGGATGTTGTTATTTTAGCCTAATTTAAACATCCGGTTAGTTCCTGTGAAATACGATATGAATTATGATGAATGATTAGATAATGCATTTTGAATACAAACTCAACCATACATGTTTGGGTCAGACAGTGTCCAAAGCGCCAAAAGCTTTGAAATTTGGGTTCAAAGTTGTTTAAGTGATGCAGAAGAGTTCATTTCGCGTAAACTGGTTCACGACCAGAGTGTAATGACTTGTGTAAATGCCAGTTGACAACTAGCTGGGTAATTGGAATAGTTCTGGGATTAATGACAGGTTGTATGTAATGTTCTATGTAAAAGCGCAAGTATTTGATCGGGAAAAATCAATCGGATTTAAGGCTATAAGGATGAATAGGCGGATGAACAGTTTGCCTTTTGATAGTAAACAGTTGAAAATCTCCTTCTTCTTGATCTTCTCTGGTACGCGTAAACAAAATGCGATGGGTCTGATTAGATTAATCTCTTACACCAGCTTCAATATGTACACTCATAATACGATGAATAGTTCGTCGGCAGTCTTTTGACGCTGGGAGCGGTGTCCGGGCATCGTTTATGAACTATGCCCGCTTTCCCAGGGCATTAGTAATTTTTGGTTCAATTCCTGAACCTCGGTGAATTAATGGCCTCCACTTTTACAATAGAGGACAGGGATCACATTGTTGGTGCAAAATTGTTGGTGGAGCTATATGATTAAAATAAGGAATAGTTTTGAGTGCCTTTGCTGCTTAAACACAAGGGGAAACACGGTCAAGACCCATTGATGCAATGGATGCTGACTTTCTGGTCACCTATATCGGGAATAAGCCTTAAGACAGTCAAAACTATTCATTATTGTAATCCTATGAACTCCATCAATAATTTGCGCCATTTTTTATCCAAATTGGAACAACTTTAAAATTTGACCCATGTACAACTGAAATTGACCTTTTTTTTTTATTGATTTTTGTTATTTTTAGCCTATAACTCTGAAACTTTCGGCTGTAGATATTACAAACTATACCTTTTCTGAATCCTTATGGTTAGACACATAATGTGGTATGATTTCAACATGATCTATCAATTTAAGAATTTGACCCTTGTACAAACATTGTCTTGGCCCCTCTCTTCTTCTTCTTCTTGCGTATGAGGCAGCAGCTAAATGTGTTGTAAACGGTGGAGCCAGCTCACTGTTGATTGGTTGGGGTTTGAGAAGTCTATGTCCACCGGTGGACGAAAGGTAGGGCACTCATTGAGAATGTGATCCGCAGTCTGTGATGGAGAACCACATTGGCAGGCTGGAGATGGCCGCAGCCCCCATCGGTGCATATTGCTTTTGAAGCGACCGACTCCTGTGCGAATCCGGTTTAAGGTGATCCATTCCTTGCGTGGAAGATTGCTACCAGGTGGTAGTTCTGTCATAGGTGTAATACTGAGTTGATCTGGTCTTGGAGTATCTAGCCAGGCAGTATTCCATGTCTGTAAGATATTGAATGGGGAGCTGGAGAGTTTAGCAGCGTGTCGACAGAGAGGTCGACGAGAGCACAGTGTCTGTCTGCCGAGCTGGTGCATGTGATTCTTTGACAGTGTTATGTTATCCCCCTCTCTTTAAGGCACCATTTACAGCACTTAAGAATCACGTTTCAGGGATCCCTGTCAGGCTGTCAACATATTTAAACACTCAAACCTTTTGTACTGCCCATAGTGTAAAATTAGTCTCATCTGCTCACTAGCCGTAGAAACAGTGGCAAAATACGATGAAAATAGCCGTTTTTTACACTTCAATCTGCAACCACTTAAGAACACAAGTTCTGTTTGATTTTTAGATCGTACCATTTTAAACCTTGTTTTATTAATTTTCTGTACATATATAACTCAAACGCTGTTAATTTGTAGTTATCGCGCGTTTTGCATTTTAAAGTCGGATGTTTTAGCTTCCCGTGCATACAAATCCATGCGAAATTCATGAATTCGGGGCATTTGCCAGTCAAAAACGTCATTGCTTTCCTCAGGCTTGAAAATATGGTATCTTTAGATTGTAAATTTATCATGTATAGAGTATAATAGGTCATAACATCGAAGATTAATAGCAATTGGTTTTTTACTTTCTACGCGTTTTTAAGTTGTGTAAAAATAGACCCAATTTAGAAAGGATTTTAGTCTTAGGTATAGCGGGTAAAATTAAACTCATTTGAAGCACCGATCTCTAATATACTCTTAGGTATAGCGGGGTGAAACAAAACTCATTAAATGCAGTATAAGGCTTACAGTTATTTTTCTTGGAAATATTGTCACGAAAATAATTGCTATGAATAATAATAATCATCTCTTGTTCTCTGTTGAACTTAAAACATTTTTTTAATATTCGACTTGGTACCTGAACGTTTCCACATGGATACAAAATCACAGCATGGCATTTCAATGAGAAGATGGCTGAGACTTTGGTCTCATGGCAGCATTTTATAATTCGTGTAATTGTACAGATTTTGTTTGTTCGATGTTATTTTATTCTTTCATTTTTTCATTCATTATGACTCTTTCGGGGATAACGTGTCTCCGTCAAAGTGTCCCAGTTCCTTTAAGAGTAATTTCACGCATATATTACAAAGATAAAATAAGGATTTAGTTTTGAGTATTTTACATTTGAAGTTCTTCTATTAACCAGGACAGGTTTGTTAGCTCAATTAGTTAGATCGCCTTCATAGAGTAACATTTGTTGCTGGTTGGAATTTGACATTTTAATCACATCACATCCGTGCACTGGCCTACTCAAGCAAAAGATAATCTGTCATTCTTGTCTGTACCTGGCGAAGTAAGTATTTTAAAAGTTTCCCTCCCCATCCCCCACCAATCAATGTTGGATTATTCCCCGATGAAAACCAGATTTTGCAGTATTCAACATTGACTAGGGGAGGGGGGTGAGATTGACCAATAAAAGCGTCTGAACATGTTTAGCACTGCAGATATATTTCATACATGTGCAAATAAGACCGACTAATAGTAATACATTAATGTAATTGCAGAACTCTCTTTTTAATCACTAATCTGGATCATTTAATCATAAAATTAGTAGATATGTTTTGCCTATTAATCTGAAGTACTGTTGTCGACTATACACACACCCCAAAACCCACTTACCCTCCACATATATTAATAGAGTATGTTAACAGGAGCAAATGAGATTTAAGACCGCAAACTTTACGAGATGTGTGTTACAAATGTCTGCTAGCTCCCGGGTTAATATGATTATGCAGTGCCGGCAGGCAGTCCCAAAACTTATAAACTTGACAAAAGGCGACATTTGGCCATGCGATGTATAATCCTGGGGATAAAACTATCACGTATAATTAGTGCGAACTTTAGCTATGACATCAACTGACAAATGATAATAAAATGTGCTGGCGATAAACGATAGACCCTACAGACCAATCACTTCACGCGATTCATAATTAGGCCTACTGCAAAACAAACAACACATCTCTGCAGGGGTTCGTTCCCCAAACTCTTGTGTAACCCTACGTGTATACTATAACTCATGCGTATGTCCTACATAACCATGATAACAGACCTTTTCATAACAGTTATGCATGTGCTTTGGACAAATTGGTCCACTCTCAAGGTCCACTCAGACATGACATGCATAGTATGCACGTTGATTTACGACTGAGTTTCAGGAACGGACCCCAGGCCCGTACGTGGGCTGGGGTGCGTGCGAGTACGGTGCGACCCTTAAAAAATATCCACAAAACGGGCAAAAGGTCCACATTTTGCCGACTTTTCTAGATAAAAAGGTCCAAAGAGAAAGTTATTGTCGAAAATGAAGTTCGCAAATTGAAACTTCTTATGATATTTCTTATGTATTTTATTGTTTTCTCAAGCTGCGATATTTAATTTTTACCACTTTAAAAACTCATATCTCAAAAATTAGATCAGATTTGGATCTCTAATTTCTACAATTATTTGTGAAAATTCAAGCACTTATTTTCTAATTGATAATAAATAAAAGTAAATAGCATTTCTAAATTATAATAAAACTTAAAAACAGAGTTTCTCGACTTTAAAGTGTTTATAAATATATGAATTATCAGTAGAATGTTGTAATCAAGTTGTAAAGTGTTCGTACGAATTTGTTACGTCGAGGAGAATATTGCTCCATTCATTGGTGTTTGTTTTTTACGTGCAGAAGCCTTGTGTTCAAGATTTCTTGTAAGTGCTTCTATCATCCCACCCGTATTCTGAGAGGCTTGATGAATGTTGACAAATGATTTACTACCATTTTTTTATGTTGTTGAGGATCTTGAAACATTAATCATAAAACGGCACAGAAGCAACTGTAATTGTTGAACAATGATCGAACATTCCTTGTGATTTTTCTTTTTCTTCTTTTGTTATCATAGATAGAGAAAGTTTTTTTTCTGTTGGGCCTTAATATTGTTCTTCCATTTTATTTGAAGGCCATTTACCTCAATTCCTTGGCAATAACTACGCACAAATTAACCCAAACCGACATACATAATTCCCGGTGGGAACGCAGCACTTTTCCAGAGAAGATCACCGGATATCTCGGTTAAATTCATCCTGGTTAATATATGGATTTGATATATGCCATTAATCTGTTTCCTTTTAGATAACATCATTAATATCTCGTGCTAGATAAGCTCTATTTTAATGTATTTTATTTTATTTGACCAACGCTTTTAATAGAACAGCGGCCCACGTCTTGCGACGGTGCGTTCTACAACATCAGGGAGCATTTAAACATGATGATACAGAATATTTGAAAGAAGAGATGACTGTTAAGGGAAAAAATACATCCTTCACGTGGTTTGACACTGTAGTACATACACATAAGTTGATAAATGTGGTGCCCTCCTTGATGTGTGAAGGGTGCTGACCGGAAAACACTGAGGTACATACGTGTGGTCAATCCATTCGAAGTGTTGACGTTTCTCTCTACTGTTCACCACACCCAGTGTATACCCCATAAACCAAAGATAATCATTACACTTTCCCTTCACACACACCAAGACCCGACACCGCCCCTCACACACCCACTCCCAACAGAAGCATGCACACACACGCAACACACACACACGCCCACCCACACACCACTCGCGCGCGCACGTCACCCCCACACACACACACACGCCCAGATACACAAATACAAACTTCGCACGCACGCACGCACCGCATCGCAACTTTACAACAACCCATCCAATACATAACAGTTAAACATACGATCAACTGAAAGCAACCATTAATAAAGTAAAAATTATAACAGACTAAATGCACATTAATTACAGAACATAAAGAGTGGGATTACCATTTGCAAATTCTTAGACTTGTTCTACTGGATTTCACTTCTAATCGAAGTGAACATCCAATGACTTTTTTTTTTAAATTTAACTCTATGATATCGCGCGAGTTCCACTCGCTTATTCCCACCACCCCTTTTCCCTACAATAAGAACTTTAGGTTTGTTTCAATTGAAATTGAGCTTGAAATTATTTGAGAAGTCGCTTGCAACAGATAACAAACCCCTTGAATTTCGGAGAGAGGATGCTATTTGTTTCTAAAAAGTTCGTGATCTTTTAGTAAGAGGTAGTGTTCTTTCATCAATGTATTTCTTCCAATACAATTTTTGCACTGGTTGTCACATAAATTTTATAGTGACAAAGTAATTGCAAGATTGGGATGAGTTCTGTTCATGTAGGTACTTTTTGGCACTATAAATCAATGTGACAACCAGTGCAAAATTGTATTGGAAGAATTGCATTGTGGGAAGAACACTATACCTCCTCTTCTTTTTAGTAATCGCCTTAGTGTGAATTTTGGCAACACAGGAATTTAAGTCTCCTTGGAAATACCATAGAGGTATTACCTCTAGGGAAATACCCATGTAATGATGTGCAGTAGCGCTTGACGGAATCGATGGCAATACTCATTTGCATACTTGGTACCTGTATCCTCTATCCTGTATGAAACGTCTGGCTTGGGCAGTCATCGAATAACACTTGAAGCAAGTAAGAGAAAAAAATCATCGCTTTTCAGCCGGGGTGAGTTAATGTTTTATTTGACTAAATGTAGAAAGTAGTTGGTGAAATGTTGTATTTTGTATCATGGTTTGAGTTAAATTACTAGAAGTTTGATTATTTAGGCACTTAATGTGATTTTAATCAAAACTTTGCAGAGTAATGAATTCAGAACATAAAGTGTATGTTTAAAGAGACACAAGGGCATTTCCAGAAAGAAGCGCCCCATTTTTGTTCGTTTTTTTTTGCGTATTTGGAATGCTTATCAATGTATTAGACCATGCCTGACGTGAATAAGAGGAACACGCCGCGCCGTCTTTAAGTCATAAGATGATTAAGCATTTTCTGTCGTGCGCGACAGAAAAATCAAAGTATAGTTTTCTTTAGAGACGATTACGATAGCAGGCAAGTTCTATACAAGGTTTGCGTTTTCTTTTGTACTTGATTGTCCAATAAACCTTCTCGGTAGGTGGTCTACAACCGTTGAGAGAAATTCGCATCCTAAAAATCTCCTCACTTTAAGTGCGCACATGTTTATAGAAGTGATGATGTGCAATGTGAATTCCAAAATTACTCAAAATCATCAGATGCATTGTTTTGGGATAACAATATGATATTTCTATTGATAAGTAATTTCACTCGGTATCTTTTTATTTAATTATATATAAATGTATTGGCCTAGCATAGAGTATAGGCCTGTGAAGCAATACTTTTCATGTAGATACAAAGGAAATATGTCATGATTACTTTTCTGTATTTTAAGTTAAAGTGTAGGGAACAGACATCACGAAAATGGTCATGAAAATAGGATTCTCTGGTATAATGAAACACGTGTATGAACACAGGCACAGTATGAAACGCAAGAATACTTCTTGAGGTGAATACTTCTTCAGTGTTCCTAGATTAGCACCCAAAATAGGTGTATTTAGTACAAGCATGGTACAAGGTCTAATTGGGTGTATACAGTGCATATAACAGTTATTTGATTATTTGGACTCAAAGTCAGTTACTATAATCGGTACAATTCACCCAAAGTTTGATGCCACTGTTATGTATAGGATGAGGCATTAGTGGAGTGCATTCGGGGATATAATTGCATGGTTGGAGGCATTAATAAATTAACATATGCATTAGCGGGGCCACTGTGAGCACGAGCGCTTTAGCGCGAGTGCTCATAGTGGCCCCGCTTATCCATATATTACTTTATTAATGCCTCCAACCATGCAATTATATCCCCGAATGCACTCCACTAATGCCTTATCTGTCATAAACCACATGAGCATTATTTTATACACCATCAAACATAAATACAATATTAATAACTCTTTTTCTGATATATTTTGGATAACTTTTACACATTTATAACTAGAAATATCATAGTTCTACGAACTTTCCACAACACTGGGTTGACTGGCATAAAGCAGCAAGCATTGGGAGAGAAGGTGTGAAAAGTTATACAAAGTAGTATTGATTGAAATTTCGATGAGTTACCAGCTCAACAATAGGTTAGCTTTTGACATAATTGCCATGATTTACAATTGAACGTAGCGATTACGCATTAGTCAATACATACTTCCAAGGGGGTGAAGCCCATTCAAAACCAGTCGTCCGTGCTGGGCGCTGACATTTTGAATATTGCACGGAATAATTATTAGTTTGGGTGCTTGTATACACACATAATGTCAATTCGATACAAACAATCCGCCAAAATATCAGTTGTTGGATGTTGGGTGCTATTGGGTGGTTAAATTTTGTCCTACCCATGGCCACACAACGAATGAAATGACACACGTCAGTCGTCTTGATTAAATAAACCGCCTCAATGAATACATCTTTTCACCTAAGCGCGCATTGCATTATGAGAAAAAAGAGTATCTGAGCACAATGATCCAGGTACACTATTATTACACCTGGCCACCTCTAACACATACATCAATTTGTATCACTACCGATGAGTGTATATGCAAAGCGGCACCCACAGTATGTGGAAGAAGCGGAGGCAGCCATTGCTTTCTATTGTTGGTACTCTATGTTTTCTTTGTGGTCGGCAAAACATGCCAGACGATGAATTTCTAAAGATTATGTAACGTTTGCCTCTCTATCTATATAGAACCTCTTTGCATACTTCACCAATCGGATTTTGATGAATAAGCGCAGCGATTTGCATGTCGATAATTATTCATTAAGTTCTTGATGTATCGCATCTATTTGTATAGGTCAAATCGGGGTTATTAACACCGCAGATTTTAAAATAGACAATTGTAGGACCTACTGCCGTTAAAGTTTGCTTGTTTTTTAACACCATAGAAATAAGATTTCTGTGTTAAGGTATAGACTCTGTAGTGAGTGTCAATCTGATTCTTTCCCCGTTCGTAAAGCCACATAACCTGGGAGGTTGTGGTAATGAACGTTCTGGCCTTGGTATTATGAATTACCATGGCAGTGAACTGTTCAAGTGCTTTCACTCGAGGGGGAGGGGGAAGTAAAAGCATGCGTGCTGGCGTGAATTATTAAATTCATATGTTTAATAATGCACGCTTGCTAAGACACACCCTACTGATAATGTACGCATGCATATTCATATTTGAGGTAGCGTGCATTCGCGAATATAATTTACGCGAAAACAAAGACAAACCACTCGAAAATAATGCCTAGTGTTTATGTAGTTGAAGATCTTGCTGTCCTTGGGGTAAACATTAGCTGCTTGCTACTCTGAAAAGATTGGAGTGGTTGCGGTTATGGATTTGCGTCCAGTTGGCCTGTACTTCCATGGGAAGAGGTATATGACCGGGGTATGAGTGTACTTTGAAATCATGCTTAATCCCTTTGACTTAGTGATTGATTATATTGTTAGTATGCCATCAATATTGACAGTGGCAGGTTATTGTTATGTTAAGATGTATTTATTAGTTTCTGTATTGATCTATCCCACGGCTCATGTGTGTAGGCCTTTCTCTCAACGGATTGTGCCTACAGTAGGACGACCACAAGTACATTGTGCCTGCTTGTTGTTTGTTTTTTATAAAGTGACAATATTATTAGTTTTTGTTGTTTTAATGTATTTTATGTATCGCAAAGTCCTGCTTTATGGTCGTAAACAACTTAGGGGCAAACCATTCATTTCTTGCTTCTTCTGCTGCACAGTCAGTACAGATTCTGATGATGCAATTATTCCATCAACTAAACTTGGTATTTCAACATGGCAAGGATCACTTTTACCATGGACCACAGTGATGACGAAGATAAATTTAAAGGTCCATGGTCCGATTGGATAATAGCCTCTGTCCCCCAGAAGCCCCAGATTTTACCGGGAGAGTGGTCAACATTTTGTATCTGAAGATAAAGCTACTATTTTTCCTCAATTGAAAACCTGTGAATCTTTTAGGGCAAAGTATGTTTTTGGTTTGGAAGTTGAGTGAGCGAAAATGTACCGCCCTTTTTTGGTCGATACAATATTAAGTTTACCACAGTGCTTCTATGGGACTTACAAAATCACGTTTCTAGCTCTCCCCATCAAACCGATTGAAATATCATGCGCGAAACTTGACGAGGTGGTTTTTGGGGCGAAGGCCAATCTATATAGAAAACTTTCATATCCTTAAATCGGCCGTCCCCTTTAAACAATCAAATTTTACAATAATAATAACATTTCCGTTGAAGATTTACATAACGAACAATTAATCAATTTACTTAAAGATACTGACGATAAAAACTTTAATTCAAACGAAATATTTACGATGGTAATCAATAATAAAAATTAAAAATACATCGCGGTCCCCGTACCGCGAGTGTCGGGACAGTTGTGGAGTGCCAAATCGTGTACCACGATTTGCAATATGGAACTAGAATTTCGCGGTTCTCGGCTTTCGCGATTTGGGCGGGGGAGGGGGGGGGGAGTTGTAGGATTCCGTACTGGCCCTTATCAGACGTGACCTGTAGTGTTAGTAAACTTTTGTCCCCTACCTAGGGCCCCCCCCCCTTGGCAACTATAAGTCCACTTTATTGCCCTCATCAAAGTCCAAGGTCCCCTTTTCATCTGTCTCAGAGCAAATTTCAAGCTGGCCACCGAAGCAATCCTTCTCAAGTTAACTAGATTCTCCTCACTAACCACAGGTGCCATTTTCCAACAAACCCAAATATGGCCCAATACCAAATACTCAGGGAGTCTCTTTCCAGAAAACATATCTTTTCTGGGACTACCCAGATTTCCTTCCATTACCCCCGGTCAACTTCCTCAACTATCCCATGATTCTCTTTCCAACCACCCAGGGTTCTCCTTTCCAACAACCCCATTTCACGCCTCTCAGCACTACCAGCACTGAGTGACTGAATACTTCCAGTGGCCGCATAATTTAGTTCTTTGAGGTCCCCTTTTGGAAATTGTTACCCCAGACAGAAGCTTAATTTGAGCACAAATGTTGTTTCTAAAGCCTGCATATTCCTCCAAATCCATTTTATAAGGTCCTAATTTTAAAGACAAAATCAGTTCCCAAGTCTCTAAGTTCAGAGGTCGGATGACACACATCCTTTCCCAGAGTGCCCCCCCCCGTCTCTCGCCCTCTAACTCTCATACTCTCCCTTTTTTCCTAGCTGAAGTTGAGCCAAATTTTAGTTAAAAAAAAAAAAAAAAAAAAAAAAAAAAAAAAAATATATTTATTATCTATTAAAAGACATATCAGTTCCCAAGATCTTAATTAAGTCGGAAGTCGGTCATATAGATGATGTGGACATTTTGTTTATGTTTGTGGCGCCCCCTGTTGGTGCAAGCGAGAAACTGGCAGGCAGAAGCACCTATACTTTGCACAGGAATTTTGTTTTTTTTGCTCTACACTTTGGTTTCAAATTACATAATACCAACATTCATATAAAGCATGCTTGCTAATGCTACGAGTTGCATATTGTAACCGAATTAGATCAAGAAAGGTTCTGCAAGATAATTATGACCAGATGTTGATGTGGTCTGTCATTGAACGACTGTAATATTTTGCCTTGCCAGAAAACAACCGAGGGCGTCCTGAATGTCAATAGGTGACATATAGGTCACATCATCATATATCCGTACCCAAAAAGTTGAGTGCCCTGCTCCCCCTGCACTTCATACTCTCACTTCTCTGATTCTTAAAAAGGCCCCACTTTCCAATCACATGTACAATCTAGTCTTCCAATACCTAAAAACTATATGGAAAAACATGTTACGTTAAAAGATATAAATGGGCTGATTTTTTCTCATTTACAACATTTTTTGGATTATAACTAACTCTATCCACAGCATAAGCACAAAGTATTTCAATCTATATATTAGTTAGTAAGAAATAAACATTGTTTAATATTGACAATAAACCAGTATAGGCCATAGCAAGGGAAGCCCCGTGGAGCAGAGCACTAAGTGGCCAAGGACAATAACATGATCATGATAATGCATGCACTCAATATCCACAATTGTAAAGTTGAAACCATCTCGCAAAAAAAATTGTAAAATTCTGGTCCAATTAAAAAAAACAACACTTATATTCTTCTTCAGTTATACATAAAAATTGTTCTCTGCTATAAGTCATCCACAAAGGCCTTCAGATTCCCAATAGTGATATTTTATTCACCCCTTCTCTCCGAGCACACTCATATATGTTTCCTCAATATAATACCCCTCATTTACGAACATGGAATATTCCACATTCGCAAGTCTCAGATTGTATTCATTTCTTGAAATAAACTGCTTCAGAATTCGTCCAAAAACCTATTTTCCTCCCACCAAACACACACACAAGCATTGCGGCCCTGGAAAGAGATCAACCATAACTACTCAATTTATTAGTCCCAAATTCTGCTCCCTCTAACCAAAAACCGTCGAAAGAAGTTCAATTTCCACTAACAATGCGAAAGGCAGAGTACCTTACCTCAATACATGCACACTTTTTGTACTGTCTTTATGCCGGACACCATTTTGGACCTTCAAAAGTAGACAATTCCAATAAAGACTAACGTCTGATAATAAACCCCAAATTCGTTCTAACCTCATCTTCATGGCCAAATTCATTCCATTGAAAATGTGTGGTACACGATTTGGCAGCCTATAGGGTGCGTCTGCCGTCGCGGGTTGGGAAGGGCCCAAAGGTCACATGAGGTCACCAGGTCACATGAGGTCACCAACAGTCACCCCACCCCCTTTTCACACACTCATACGGCATGCGATATATTACGGGGTTAACATTTTAAGCACAGAACACATAGGGCCTACACACAGACATATACGATCCAAAGTAAAGTCCCTATGTGCCTTCTGCAATTGGGCTATTCCAGAGAAAAAAATGCCCCCCTATAGAGGGCACCAGAATTCCAGACTTTTGTCATTTGAAAGCTGAAATCTCAGAATTTAATGTCTAATACGGGTTGGGAATTCAGCCATTTTAGGTATAGAGGGTGACGGAATTCAAGCGTTTTTTTTTACATTTTTCATGAGGTAAATACCAGCACAAAATCTGCAAATATTTTCACGCCCCTCTATACCCCTACACCATAATCATCTAGGAATTCCGTTTTTTACATGGTAGTTTAGGAATTCTTGGAATTTACGGAAGGTAGTTTCTAAAATTCCTGGTAATTTAAGGAAGATGCGCCTGAATTCCGATACATTCAATGGAAGAAAGATAGCCTAGGGAATTCCAGATATTTTGTGAACAAAATTTTTGCCTCTATTAGGGGGGGGGTGGAAATTTTTTTCTGGAAAGCCCATTCTGGTTGACAGACGACAAAATACGTGTAATACAATGCGGTGATGGAGAAAACCAGTTCAAATTCAAAAGGAAATAAGCCCTCCCACAAATGTCATTTTTCATATCATATCAAGACTTATTTCATTCGAGCATCATACACAATACGCAAGATAAGAAACAAACAGATGAACTGTGGGACATTTTCGCAAGGTTCTAATGGCCCGTAAAGGAAAATGATCATAAAATACCGAAGTTATATATAATTACACAGAAAAAAAATAAACCAACAAACCACAAAATAATAAAAGGATCACACAAAGACAATTCTAAAATAACAACAAACGGTCTAAAGGCAAAGACAGATTGTGCCTGAAGACTCTGTTGAGGGGTCAAATCATAAGTAGTGCATTAGATACTAGTAGTTGTTTGATCAGTACTGAAGTGATTGACTGATATAGATTTTGATTTTCTTATCCAGTAGTCCATAATGGGATGACCTGAAGTTATATGTTTTGAATGGCAACAACTGGGTTTTGACGTTTGGCATTTTAAAATCGTCGGGTTCTAGTTCAATAATTGTGCCAAATTACCCTGTCTAATGAAATAAGAATTAATGAGATAAATGATAAAAAAAATTGGTTTTTTTCAACTTTTTCTGGGATGGTGGAAAGTAAAATATTTTTAATGAATGCACCAGTTCCAATTTATAAATATCCTATACATTTAGAACATAAAAACAGTTAAACAATTGGAGTTGAATGACTTAGATATTCCTTTTTAAACAATTTAATGCCTTTTTGCAGTTTAAAAATATTATCAAGAAAAATTTGTTAGCACTATCCCAAGCCAAGTATGCCATAAACTTACGTGCGGAAAGAATCAATGTATTATAATGTGAAGAGTACATTGTTCGGGCAAAAAATGTTTGATCTTGTTAAGTATATATTATTTTGATATGTTTGTAGATACATGTATATTGTCAATATGATTTTTCCATGTTAGATTTTCGGTCAATTCTATCAGAGGAAATTTTGTATTGTATTTTTTACCCTAACAAGATTAGTGTTTTATTTAATACAATTGTTTTGTCCTGACAATTATCACTGATGTATGATGTTTTTTAGACGTTCCAAGAATCATATAATTCGTTAGTTAGCCTTAAACTAGTTGCTTACTTCTTTGAGTTCTTTGTTTATGAGTTCAAACTTATTTGCGGTGTCTTTGTGTGAGTACGTAATAGTCGTATCATCAGCAAACATGACGAACTGTATGATTTTTTACACATTTACAATATCATTGACATAGAGTATAAATAACAGATGACCTAAAATAGATCTTTGAGGAACACCACAGACGACATTTTTTTAAAATTTGGCTTACAAGAGTTAAAATAAACGTACAAAATAAACTGACAAGCCTGTGTGGCAGGAGATATAGTCCTCCGGACTCATAGTCCACTTGTTACGTTGAAGATTAAGGCACTCGATTCAGTTGACTCTTCATGCAACATTAGTTTCATGCTTTATTCCGTAGTCATCTATTTAGCCCGGACTATGGCTCCAGGGGGACTATACATCTCTTTTTACACCGGTACTGAGCACCTAAAGTATTCCAAAACCAATGAAAAAGTATTAAATGCTATAGTGTGTTTTTGTATTCGTGTCAGTTCATGCATATTGTTGAGGGTATGGTTTCGTTTGGATGGCATATGCAAATACTGTTATGTCCCCCTAAATTTCATCCCCATAAACTTGAAAGCAACGGGTATACCTAAAATTTAAATATCAGAAATAAAATAGAATTTGATTTTTCGGTTCTCTGTTTTTAAAAGCAAAGGTTTTGTGTTAAAATGGCCATTTTTTACTTTTACATTTGTGACAGAAATATCCTTTGTGTTAGAAGAGGGGAATTGTTTCAAACAACTGAACTAAAGAAGGAGATGTCAATAAACCAGTAAATTTCACATCATTTAAATGTACCTATTTTTTGTACTATTTTCTGCTAGATTGCGCCAAAATGGATTCTGCAGCCGAGATTGACGGGCCTCTTCGTGTCATGTTATGGTCTGTACCCCGATCACTTTCTACCGCATTTGGAAAATGCATGAGCTTTGTTCCGAATACTCAAATTATCAACGAACCGAATGTTTGCGCTTACCACTTTGGTCCAGAAAAATATCCTGATCCAGAAGCGATGGTTGATGAAGAGGTGATGAAATACGATCAAGATTTGCATGACATAAAGTTAGATCTACCGATGGCGTTCGATTCTGATCAATGCACATATGAATTTGTAAAACGCGAGCTGGAAGCTGATTACCCAGGGAAGCAACTTGTGTTTTGTAAAGATATGGCCTACGCCCTCAAAGGGAAATATGACATGCTGCCTCAAGGATACCGCCACACTTTCCTAATACGCAATCCATATCGTACTTTACCCTCTCAAAAGAAGATATTTGAAAAATTTATGCCACTATTTGGGAAGGAAAAGGTCTGTAAGCTAACTGATCTTCCTCCCACAATGTTTCCTCCAAAATATGGCTTTCAGGAGCAGTACGAGTTGATGACGTTTGTTCGAGATCACGGTGAACCTCATCCAATAATTGTTGATGCAGATGACCTCCTAAATAATCCTGTTTCTACGATGCACCAGTACTTTACACTTCTCGGGATTCCTTTTAAGGAAGAATTGCTGGAATGGCCCGCTGGGATGGACGTCATAAAATCCTGGAAAGGTGCGCGGGACAGTCTTGTAGGTAATCTTCTCAAGACTGGGGGTTATTACGACACAGCGTTAAATAGTTCGCGGTTTCACCCGGCCAAAGATATGCCACGTCGGGAAGAACTGTCTGAAGACGTCTTAAAGTGTGTTGATTATAGTATGCCTTACTATCAGAAAATGTTTGATTTACGAATAAGATAATCCTAAATCCTGTTGATTTTAAGTATTAAAGCAGTGGTGGACGGGTATGGGAACAGGCAGAGCAGAGAAATTAACGTTTGCGAAAAATCCAAGATTGGTTAGGGTTTTGGTCAGGACTTTGCAAACGTCCAAAGGAACTTCGGATATTAATCGTTATCAAGTTAAAGACGCTCTTGAAACGAAAGAACATCGGATATTAACGTATTCAAGTTTAAAATGCACGCTCTTGAAAGTCACCAAATTAGGACCGAGGTAAAAAGGTTTAACAACGTTGAAATAAACGTTCGCCCAATTGTAGTTGGTCGCCTTTAAATTCTTCATTCATACAAACGCTGTTCGCGACGTTGATAATGTCAGCTAACGTTGCAGGTCAGTGGCGTAGCCAGGATTTGTTGACCAAGGGGGCACAGATTTGTGATGTACCGACACGGGGGATTGTACGAAAAAATATTTTTCCAGGCTCCCTACGTCGCCGGTTGACCCAAGTTTTGTACCGTCGCCTCTAATTCTGAAGCGGGGAGGGGGGGGGAGGGGACGACAAATTTTCGTCACCGCAAACCATACTAATAGTGTAGTAGAAGCTCTAATCATGCAACCACGCGCTCAAAAAAACAGCTTTTTAGACAAAGTACCGACGGAACATATGTACCGACAAAACAATCTCGGTCGGGGGGCGGGGGGGGGGAACGTGCACCAACGCCCCCCCCCCCCCCTCTGGCGACGCCCACGGGCGAGTGAGTCCGAATTTTTGACCGTTACCTATAGTTTAGATGAAGTTGGGTATGCTAGTGAGGGCAAGACATTTAAAGAAACATTTTCGGATTGTTTATATAAAACTCTCAAGAACATTTTCAGCTACCCTCACTTTCGTCCCACCAAAAGCCAAGGACCTTCCTCCCACAATGAACGTTATAAGACATTCAGAGAACATTTTAGGCGAATGACCCTCTCACAAGGACGTTATGAGACATTCAGAGAACATTTTCTGACGTCTAAAAATAAACGGCATTTTGCACACGTCCCATAAAAACATATTTTTGACACTCTTATGAGCCTTTCCATGTTGGTGTATTAAAACGTACTAGGCCGGCGTGTATAAACGTTTCGAAAATGTTCTAAATTAAAGCGCAAATTGTGAAGTTATAAAATCTTTGAGTTTTATTATTACTAAAACTTGTTTTTGCTAAACGTCAGATATATAAACAAAATTAACCATCCAAGGTCCAGTCGTAAAGTGTGTAGTGTATGTGTTTTTGACTTGCAACGCGATAGTCCCAGGGTCCAATTCCCAAGTAAGTTGTTTCTGTCAACTAGTGCAAAGTGATAATGGGGATTCCTTTTCAATATCACCTTCGATATATCACATCAATTACTTTTCATTCATTATTAGCGTTTAAGTAGGCAATTAATCAATGTTTTTTTAACATTATAAACGTTTTATGACAATACGAAAACGTTTCAAGAGCGTTACAGCTAACGTCCTAAATAACGTAAAAAGTGTTGACCTTTACGTAGTATTAAGTAAACGTTCTATAGCTTCTTATGACCAAAGCGAAGTGAATGCTTTGTTGTAATCATGCCCGTAGCCAGGAAATTATGTGGGGGGTGCGGATTGTGACAGAAGCGGACCTTTGGTTACCAAATATTTTTTTCGGCTCTCTGCCGCTCGCCCGGTTGAACCCAAAATTTTCACACCGTCGCTCCTGGGGGGGGGGGGGGGGTCCATTACACATCATCCCACCGCTAATAAACAGTATAAATAATAATAAGGTAGTAATTGCGTGTTGACCAGTATTTTGACCACAGTATTCAAGATAACCACAACCCTTACACTAAAACCCGCGACATCTTTTACAATGACAAGCGGCAAACTTCTAAAAGACCAAGCGGACCTTCAACATGATAAGCGGACCTTTGTCAGTTTTTTTTTGGGGGGGTGTGCGTCTCACCCCCGCACCCCCCTGGCTACGGCCCTGGTTGTAATCTGGCAGAAACCCTTACTGTTGATGTTCATGGTGCCGACAAGGTCAATGATAACGCATTGGCGTAAACAAATTCTTCAAACGGAATCAAGGTAAAATGACATTGACCTGCCAGGTTGCGTTACAATCATGGCAGATGTCTTCTACATAGTGACCTCTCCTTCATCTTGGTCTTCCCATCCGACTTCCGGTGGTCATTATACAAATATAGACTTCTCATGAGGGAGATGGTTAGAAATATTGCTTTTGCTCCGAGATGATCTTGAGACAAGGGGCCTCTATTTCCCCAAGACCGAAGGTCAGGGAAAATAGTAGGCCCGCGGTCTCAAGATCATCAAGGGGCAATATTTCTCTCCATACTCCAGAATAAAGAGCGGTCTATATTTGTTTTATACACCTCATGCATATATTGCTTGTCATGAATTTTTGTTTTAAAAGTAGCGTTTTAGGCCAGGCCTAGACCTAGGCCGGGACCAAGGCCAACCATGGCCACTGCGTAATATAAACTTGCATTACAGTTTCTTACTGTAAGTATCTTCATACCGCAAACATGCAGAGTCCTGATGTGTACAATCGCAAAAAGCACGCTCGAGATCAGAATTCTGCAACTTTTTCCAACAATACAACATTCCCGTTTGTTGCTTTCAAATTGCAAACCTTACTTGCTTCCTTGTATTAGCGCGGCACCCTGTTGTAGAATTGCGAATACTAGATCGTCATCAATTACAAGCTGAAATCATGGTTTGCAGCTCAATTCATATCGACCAGTCTGAGCCACGATTTCCCGGGCCGGTGCAAAACTTTTGGGAGTCGGCCATTATTTTTGTTTTGGATGAGTTTCACGTCTCTTCCACATACTGTATTTTTCGAATAAATGTGTTTTGGTGTACGTAGTAAAATTAATTATTTTGAGTAGGAATTTATGATACTTTTTGCCCGGTCTTTTGCCCTGGATAGTCGGTGTCCGGGGTACTATCCTGCGGATAAAGTTGGTTTTTGTTTTATTTCTTCCAAACAAAACAGAATGGTAGAATTACCCATATCATGTGACTCCACTTTAACCAATCAGATGACAGAAATATAGCAAGAGGTGTATAATAGAGTATGATATAACGAGAGGGTCGAAACATGACTTAAAAAGTGGGCCCCCTCATCTCTATTCATGACGAACGGTTCCCTTTTTTTGCGTATCCAGATGGACTCTCGGATATGTCGCACTTCCAAGGCATATAATCTGAATTATGTATGTTAAGATTTGTTTGTGCAAATTCGATTTCTGAAAATCTCTATAAAAATCACCGTGTAATTTAGTTTTATTTATAAATGGTTAAATATTGCTTACAAATGTGCTGGATGGTTGATTTGATTCATATGAGAGCAAAATAAAACTAAAAGTTAGGGCTCCAGCCATGTAAATAAAGGTCGGAAACTAGACAAACGGTATCTTTTAATCCTTATAAGACAATACATTGGTCACTTTAAAACACAATTTGACTTGATTTCAAATTGATGGCCTGTAATAATTTTACCCCCTTATTGTACAATGTTCCCCCACATTTTCCAGAGATTAGACTAATTTATTCTGATGATTAGACTAATTTATTCTGATTCACCACCCATAAAACTATAGAAAAACATCAACAAACCTGCTTAGCTTCCCAAACTTCGAGAACGGGACCTTCCTTTATGACACTACTATGTAATGGATTTCAGGGAGCGCGTCACTTATGATGTCACATACATCTTTGAGCACGGGATATGAGCTCCGTAAATGCAAATAAATCTGAAATTAATACAGCTATAATAAGGAATGATAATGATAGAAGTGACAATATCGCAGAAATTATAGCCACCAGTTATTGCCCTCAGGATGTAAACAAACAACGCCCTCAATTGTTTCTAGCAAAAATACCTGGAAGTGATGAAGCTGAGAACAACACAATGTTTAAAGAGGGGGATTTTTATTACGTCATGAAATAGTCAAAAATGGCAGTTTTTTACGTCCGTTTTCACAAAAAAATGTATATTACTTGTTGATATGACGCAATACTAGCAACTGAGAGACAAACTGGGCATATTAGATTTTGGGGAAAATAACTGACTGTGGTTTTGAAACAAGACTATCTCTCTAAATTCCAAAGATTTACAAGTAAGTCTAAAAAGACTTACGATTCAAATCTTATAAAAATTGCATTTTTTATATTCCCTAAATTTCAATTTTAAGTCTTTTATAGGTTTTGTCATTAATATGTCTTTGGAATTTAGACAATAGGCATTCCTAGTATAGCTGGTCCCCGATTTCAGGGTCAAGTGCAGAAACATCTCTAATTGTGAGTTTGATGTTGCTGGTAGTATTCAGATTTGACGTTCTTGCAATCCAGTTGTTATGAGTACTTTTCTTGTCATGTCTGATCCTTTTCAAGGCTATGATCATTTTTTAATATGTTCTTTAGGTATAGTGTAAAGATGTCAACCCAGTCTATTCTATTCATTACGTTGCTATGACAACGGCTAGTCTAAGAATTTGCAAGACTGTATTGCGGTCACCTCTGTGGACTTTCAAGTCGTAGTATACAAAGACAAGACAAAGTATACAGAATCAGACGGGACCTTTATAATTGTCCTGGGGCAACTCGCCATCCCAATATAAGAGTTTAATCCAGTCACTGTTGAAGAGGTGACCAAGGTGATTATGTCAACTCCATCAAACTCATAGCATTGAATAGATTCATCAGGATCGGATGGATATAATTTGTAAATACGGTTCTTACTTCTGATTCAAAGTTGTTCACTTACTTGTGGACGTTTCGGCAACCACTGTTGCCTTTCTCAACAATTAGATGTGAATGCTGATCCCGACACTAGTTGGATGTTTCCTAGCGACATAGTTGCCTGTCCCTTTGACCTTTGTTGATTTTCTTGAGATCAGCAAATACATGCGAAAGATGATATTGTCCTTCGTCTCTGTTCATAGTGGTGCCCCTCTCTTCTTTATCTATACTAGTGGGAGGCCCGCGTTTCGCGCGGGCTCCCGCTAGTTGAGTGAACGGGAGCGATCACTGAAACTGAAGCGATCACTGAAGAAGTGAAACACTATTGCAAGACCACCGTAACCAAACCCGTCACCCTGAACTTTAGGACTCCCCCGAGTCGCAAATTTTGTATTTTTAACACTTTCAATAACTCAAATTCCCGTACCTATCAAATCCTATAGCCCATGTAGTTAACGATTTCTAAGGAATCGTCAAATGAATGAATATTTAATCCCGTATAAATTTCCGTATATTTTATTTTATCTCGTATTTTTTTTAAATGATAAAACTCCAATATTTAATCCCGTATAAGTTTCCGCGTCCTTTTTTTCCCCTCAAAAGTACTCCCCGTGGGGTAAGCCGTAAATCCCGTATTTTCCACATATTTTTCTCATAACTCCTCAAACTCCCATATAATGTTCTCGCCATCCTGTAGTTAATGACCCCCCCGGTCACAACATCCCGTAATCGTTTTTATTCCTCGTAGTTTGCAGCATATCCTATAGCTTAGGCCTATGTAGTTTCTTATTTGCTAATATTAACGTTAATATTTTCATCCGAATTTTTCCGTATATTTCATTTGTTTTCTCTCACAACTCCGTGGGTAACCCGTAGTACCCGCATCCTATAATCTTACTATATTTGGCTATGTTGGATGTATATATGTTTGTTCGCAAAAGGCTCTATTAGTTTCGATCCATATTGGCGCCTAATCACTTGAAAGGTGCGTGAGGATCCCGGACGGGTAGCTCATATATTTGGAGGACGAAATCCGTTCATAAATGACTTAAAACCCCTCATCAACGACAATGTGCTCGGTTGCGATGATAATTACCATTTGTTTGTACGGTTACTAAGCGGCGCGTACGTGTGCGTGCTGACAGGGTGGTAACGCGTGGCAACGGCGATTAAGCGTAAGACGCATACATGCTATATGCGGTACGCAAAAAGGCAGGCTCCTTAAGTGGTCCGCCGTTGTGGGGAACGAAAGTAATGTGCCAGAACACATCATTTATTTCGCTTTGAATTGTCGTATGTACGGATACTACGGGTTACCCCAGAGATTGAGAAGAAACAAAATAAAACACAATGATGTACACACAATAAAACAAATATAAAATTGCTTTTTTTAATATTTAAAAAAAGGAACTAATATAGGCCGTAAGCCTAAGGGGGAAAAAAGTACACGGAAACTTATACGGATTAAATATTGAGTTTTTATTATTTAAAAAATAAAATATACGGAATTTTGCTGTCACAACAACGAGGAATAAAAAATACGAATACGGATGTTTGTGGACGGGGGGGGAGGGGGTGGGGGGGTATTGTTTTTTTAAAAAAAGCGGAAATTTTAAAATTAAAAAAAGAAAAAACCTAAAAAATTAAAAAAAATATTGACGTTTTAATTTTAGAAAAATAGGAACTCCAAAGGCCTATTGCTACAGGATATGCTGCAAACTACATCTACAGATGGCGAGAACTTTATATGTGGTTTGCAAGAGTTATGAAGACAATATGTGTGAAAATACGGGATTTACGGCTTACCCCCGGGGATACTTTTTAAGGGGAAAAAAGATACACGGCAACTTATACGGGATTAAATATTTGAGTTTTATTATTTAAAAAATAAAATATACGGAACTTTATACGGGATTAAATGCTTCATATATTGACGATTCCTTAGAAATCGGTAACTAAATGGGCTATAGGATTTGATAGTTCCTGCCAAAACTTTGCGTTAATATAAATGTGTTTTTAACCAAATACAACATTTGCCACTCAGGGGATCACTAAAAAGTTTCAGGTGACGGGTTTGGTTATTACGGTGGTCTTGCAATAGTTTTTCACTTCTTCAGTGATCACTTCAGTTTCAGTGATCGCTCCTGTTTCACTCAACTAGCGGGATCCCGCGCGAAGCGCGTGACCTCCGCGCTATCCAAGCAAAAATAACATACATTTTCTTACTTTCCCCACACCGCACCGTTTGCAACTATAATATAAGGAGCCTGTTATTTTCGTACCGCATATAACGTCTTACGCGTAATCGTGCGCGTTGCCACGCGTACCACCTCGCAACGGCAACCAAGCATCCAACGCGCCGTTGTTTGCTTAGTAACGCTTTACAAACAAATTGTAATTTGTCCATAGGCACCCTGACACATTTTCGTTGATTTTCAGCCAATTCTCGGAGGATTTCGTCCGAAATAATTTAGAACACACGCCGGGTAACATCATCTTTCATGCGAATTTGGCTTAATATGGATGGAAACTGACGGAGCCTTTTGCGAAGAACACACTACAACTTTTGGCAATTAAGTTATTATACGCATCCTTAACAATACATGACGACAAAGAACAAGAAGAAACTGAAGGTCAAGCAATCTCTAACAAAACTTGCAGTTATCCCCAGTGGATTTTTGAAGAGGTAAAACATCAGATGTAGAAACCAAAGACTGAGAAACCCAACAAGAAGAAGGATACCAACACCAATAGAGGTTGTGTTGTATTATCCTATGTTCGTGGTATAACTAAACACTATCTACATCGCCATTAAGAGTTATGGCATATCATATGTGTATGAAAATTGTGTTACTCGTGTCGCAATAATCCTTTTTTCACACCTATAAGACAAAACGGAGAACAATAATGTGCCCGATGCAATATGCAACATCACACTTTCATAAATTGAACGGCAGTGTCTATGGAGACAGGACCGAAAATCTGGCACTAGATTAGAAAACACAAAGCCGAGGTGGACAAAGTCCAGCAAAACTGTAAAAACTAGTAGCATCAAGTAAGGAATCTATTTCAGCTGTTCCCCTTCGGCTATCACAGATCAGTTGCTGAAAATAATCATGTATTAGGATGGGGTGAGGCAAAAGTCACAGGTACCGAACAAGATCGCTATAAGATATGGATTACTGGGGCTCGATAGTAAAGGAAGAAAGGGGGAACCACCATGAACAGGAGACGCTAGACATATCAACTTCGGTTTAATTTTATGATTGCTGATCTCAAGAAAATCCCCCAAAGTCAAAAGGGACTGGCAATTATGTCGCTAGGAAACATCCAACTATGTCGGGAATCCAGCCATTTTTTAACATCTATATAGTGTTGAGAAAGGCAACAGTGGTTGCCGAAACGTCCACAAGTGAACAAAACTTTGAAATGTTAAACCGTATTTACAAATCCATAAAAATCATGTTCCTTAGACACCATTTCATTGGCATTTAGGCGAATGCTGCAACTCTCGTTGAGCAATTAACACTGACCATTAAAGTCAATTTGCAGTGGCGTTTCCCTGCTAAGCTCCAGGAAGTTGCCGTGACACCCATTCTCAAAAGGCATACTTTAGAGGTTGCTTACAAACTATCGCTCTGTGTCAAATATTAGCTGTGTGTCTAAGTTCATGGAGAAAATAGTGCCCAGATAAAGGATCGTTTTGTTTCAAATGACTTAAATGAGAAGCTTGAACAGCCAGCTAATAAAGAACAACACAGCACTGAAGCAATTCTGCGTATCAAGACCGATATCCTCAATGCATTTCACAACAGTAAGGCAATTGTTATTGTGCTGCTAAACCTTTCTGCAGCCTTTGATACTGTTGATCATTCCATTCTTTTGGATAGGTTACGCGATACTTTCAAAATAGACCGTATTCAACATGACGTCAGCCACCAGACATGTTGGTGCACAAGATGCATACATTCCAGGACTACAATACATTAAGCTGTCAATCGATCCATGTTTAACGATTGCACAGGGATCATCGACAGGTGAATGTATTGTAGTACTGGAATGCGTCTATTTTGTCCACCAAAATGGCTGGCTATTGAATACGGTCTATACTGCCTTGCAGTGGATGTACGCATCAATCATCCGGAAGCATAATATTGCTTACACATGTATGCAGATGATGTGCAGCTCGATTTAACATTTGATCCTAAGACTGACTATTGATGAAATCAGTGAGGGGATGCGCTGTAACAAACTCAAACTGAATGATGAGAATGCAGAATTTTTCATCGCATGTTCATTCTATTACATCAGTCAACTCAGACATTACCCTCAGGGTCGGGACAATGGATATTCCCCAGTTCTCGGCAGAAACCTTGGTCTTGTGTTCGATCAGACAATGTTCATGACTGAACACGTGAAGGTCATCATTAAGTCTGTTAACTTCCACCATCGCCATATTTACTGGATCCGCAGTTTTATCACATTCGAGAGTTGTCATCATCTCGTTCCCTCACTGATTTTATCTCGCATTAGCCTTGATCAAGGCTGTCTGCTAAGAACTGACAACCTTGTTATTTTTAACATTGTACTGCATTGTGTTTTCATGTTTGAAATCAGGGCTTGAGCATTTTTAGGGCTACCCTGTTAGAGGAAATATGAACAAACAACAAAACTGGTACACTGCCGGTGCTGCTGGCACACTGGCTGGAGGTCAGGATTCCTACTAGTCTAATAGAAACCACAAACAACCTTTTTTGGTCAGGTGCAGTGGTTGTGCTTTCTCAGAGCGACAACCTTGATTACATTGCTTTGTGGTTTAAAACTATCAATTTTTGCAAATGCAGAAAAAGCTGAACAGACGGAACAAGGCGCCTCTGCCTTATTTGAACTTATTGACTCATACACTAGTGGAAGCATGGAACATTGTCAGTGAAATTGGAGACCTCAACTAGGTGTTAAATACATTGAATTCACGCCATTTTTTTTAGTTTTAGGGAGCGGGATATTTTCCACTCCTTATATATGACATTAATAGGCGTGTGACCAATGAATGAGTTGGAGAGCGCCTTGCAAAGCTAATCTCGCATTGACTATCTGCCAATTCACTATTGTAATTACAGATTTTGCAGAATAAGCAGCCAGGTTGGCTGTTCAATCTTATCGGCAACCAGCCACACCACCCTTAAAAAGCCGATCAGGGAGCATGCTGTCCTTTTACGCTTACCTTAAAGGCCCATGAAATGAAATAAACCTACTCCAATTTTATGGGACAATTCCATTCCAATAAACTAAGGGCCAGAAACAAGAATACACTGCCAGTGCCATCATTAGTGAAACTATTGATTTTCAAGTCATTGTCATGAATATATGCACACCGGGAATTTTCATTACCCCCTCTGAAAATCAATGATACCATCACCAACCAAAGATTTGAATTCTGTTCGTGGTTCCTCGGTACTGGAACAAAACCCATCAATTTCTCTTTGCATAGATTCCTGCAAGGAATTTTCCGTAGAATGCCTGCCTGCATCATACTTGTCCCGATACCCTCTCCTGTCTCTATGTTCCTGACATTCCGCAGGCCGTACTCATTTTTTTTTTATTTGGGGAGGGGGGGGGTGCGGACTTCGAAAAAGTGGACCTTTAGTCACAAGTGGACAGTTTGGTGGTAAAGTGGGCCTGTTTGGGGTAAAGTGGACATAACCCCCTAAAAATGGACTTTTGAACATTCCCACCAAAAAGTGGACTGTCTTGTCAATATTGCTCTAAATTGTGGACGTTTATCCAAATATTCCAAAAGTGAACCCTTTTCCCTTTTTGTAATTTGGGGGCACCCCCCCCCCCGCAACAAACCCCCTGCGTACGGGGCCTGCACGAGGCTTGCGGTCCTGAAGATACGACACTCTGTTCCTCTTACCAAAATGTCAGTGGGGTGACAGGGGCTTTAAGCAATTCGTAGCTTTTCGGGGGTTCAACACACAACATCTGGAGAACAGAAACTACGATTTTAGTAGCCATATGAAAACCGCATTCTCGATCAAAGGACACCTCAAATCGGTATGAATCGGGAAACGAAGTTCACTAGAACGTGACGCAAATCACCAAGAAGGAAAGCAAGAAGAAAGGAACTCCTTTCGAAATGGTACAAGCTGACATGAGATTCGTTAAAGAAACGCTCTTTCCCCCAAAGGGTTTCAAAGTGCAAAGCTCACTATTAGTTCCTTAAAGCGCTATCAGGAATTTTAGCCAAATCGGGTTCATGAAAGGGGAAAAACGATACTTATTCAGCCTCAGTACACTATCCTCTACACAAAAATGCATGATAGCATTTCTGGAATGGTAGCTATAACCAGGTAGGGGACAATTAAGGATTACACAGGGGTCAAAATTTTAAAATGATCCGGTCATGTTGAAAAGTATGCCACATCATTTGTCCAACCATAAGGATTCCAAAAAGGTATAGTTTGTACTATCCTGAGACGAATATACCTAATATATTCGTCTCAGGTACTATCTACAACCCAAAGTTTTGGAGTTAAGGTTAAAAACAGCAAAACAGGTCAAAAGGTTAAATTTCAGTTGTACAGGGGTCAAAATTTTAAAGTTGCACCGATTTGGATGCAAAATGGCGCAAATTTTTGGTGGAGGTTATAGGATTCAAATAAGGAATAGTTTTGAGTGTCTCAAAAGCTTAGTTACCAAAGTAGGGGGGAACAAGGTCAAGCCCATTCAATACAATGGACATAGACCTTTGTTGTCCCCTACATTGGTAACTAAGCATTCTAGACAGTCAAAACTATTCCTTATTTTAATCCTATGAGCTCCACCAATAATATGCACCATATTTTATCCAAATCGGAGCAACTTAGAAATTTGACCCCTGTACAACTGAAAATTAAAAAAAAAAAAAAAAAAAAAGATGCCCGCTCTCCCAGGGCATAGTTCATTTTTGGTTCAATTCTTGAAGCTAGTTGAATTTATGCCTCCACTTTTAACCAATCAGATGACAGGAATCTATATATGAGGTATATAATTTGTACTATCCTGAGACGAATATACATCTACAACCCAAAGTTTTGGAGTTAAGGTTAAAAACAGCAAAACAGGTCAAAAGGTTAAATTTCAGTTGTACAGGGGTCAAAATTTTAAAGTTGCACCGATTTGGATGCAAAATGGTGCAAATTTTTGGTGGAGGTCATAGCATTCAAATAAGGAATAGTTTGAGTGTCTCAAAAGCTTAGTTACCAAAGTAGGGGGGAAACAAGGTCAAACCCATTCAATACAATGGACATAGACCTTTGTTGTCTCCTACATTGGTAACTAAGCATTTTAGACAGTCAAAACTATTCCTTATTTTAATCCTATGAGCTCCACCAATAATATGCACCATATTTTATCCAAATCGGAGCAACTTAGAAATTTGACCCCTGTACAACTGAAAATTACCCTTTTTATTGTTTTTGCTGTTTTTAGCCTATAACTCCAAAACTTTAGGTTGTAATTAGTACAAACTATACCTTTTTGGAATCCTTATGATCAGACAAATAATGTGGTATACTTTTCAACATGATTGAAGCAATTTAAAATCCCCCCCCCCCCCCGTGTAAACCTTGCTTACCCCATACCTGGCTATAGCTACCATTCCAGAAATGCTATCATGCATTTTTGTGTAGGCCATGGTATACTAATGCTGCATAATAAGTGTTGTTTTGTCCACTTTCATGATACCGAAAATTTGCTCGGCTCATGAACTATATACACATGTAAAGAGTCGTATATCAACGTAGAAAACGTACAACGTTACCATAAATTATTGTCTAGCATATTTACATGTGTTACCGAACTTTTCAAGTCTATTGCTGTTTAACCTTTAATCAATTGCGATTACCAAACAGAAGTGATAACCTTTGTAATCACTAAAATTACGGTACTAAAATAGAATATCAGAGATTTTCTAAATACACGACGTATGTTATTATACTGACCTAGTTTGCACCATATAATCTGATAACCACGTTCTTTGTCCTTAAAGGCTGACTCTGAGATTTCGAAATATATTTTCGTGTTGTAATTTAAAATAGTCATCTAGAAATAAAGAAAGTCACCTAAAATGCTTAATTCCAAAGATGGACATGAATCAGATTTTCCGTTTCGATGCAGTAAACATTTGTGCACAGTGTAACAGTGCCATAGTATACCGTGTACAACAAAAATTCCGGATTCGGAATTTTGTAACAAAGTTGTGATTTCTATAATTATGAAGGACTTCGATTTGAGCTTAGTTATTTCACACATTGATTAGTATATGAACAAGTATTATGTATATGCAAAAACATGATTTGTTTTAAAATTGAGAGCGCCCTCATCGGGAAATCTCTGAGTCAGCCTTTAAGGAATCATGAAATATGGGAACATTGACAACCATTACGGCGGTCCGGTAAGTACGTATATCCTGTTTCTAAAATTGAAAAAAAAATGGCGCAGCGTTTGAAAATTCTCAAGACTGGAATAATACCGAAAAGCATTGTGGGAAAAAGGAATGCGGCCCGTAGCGATTGCGTGTTAACTTTTCCGTGTTTGCGAGCACCGAAGTACCCGACAAAAACGTTCAATTTTCTCGCTAGGTTCTATAGGTTCAGACCCAATTACGATACATATCCAAAACAAAACATAGTAACGGACCATCTGATGCAAAAATCTCTATAGAACCCCTTCGTTTTCCGGAGATATCTGAGATTTAGTTTCATTTGCATGCATTCCTATGACGGGACTGATAACATTAATCTCTCCCACACAGTTACTAATTTTTTAGATAATATCTTTCGAAGTCTGTGGGACACAGACTACACACTTTCCGGACCGCCGTTAGACAACCATGGCCAAATCTTAAAGGGCCATGGTCAGATCGCAAATCAGCATCGGCCCCAGAACAGAACCTAGATTTTACGAAGTGTCGTTTCTCAAAAATTTTGGTATCCAAAAGTAAGCTACTATTTTCTTCATTTACCTGTGAAATTTTAGGGCTAAAAGATGTTGGTTTGGGAAGTTATGAGTGAAATGTGCCCCTTTTGGTCTTCGACCGATATTAATTTTACACAAATTCTATAGGCTGTAAAAAAATCATGTGTTTTACTCTCACTAAGAACGGATTTGAAATATCGGCCGTGAAACTTTGCAGACGGGGTTTGGAGTGAAGGACATTTCTATCAAGATGAAATTTTTAAAATTAAATCAGGCCAATACACCTTAACATTCAAAATATAAAGATCGTTGATCAAAGTTCGTTTTGAGTAAACCGTAAATAATTACATGCTCTTCATCAAACGTGTTATGCTTGTCCCTTCTTTAAATCATCTCATCATGTAAATATCATATGGCTCGAGAGGAAGTTGACCCAAAGGAGAACTTTGCCTACCTTATTGTCTATTCTGCCATTCTACCTATTCCGGTTCGGTAGGCTTCTAAGATCAAGAAGTCTGTAACATTTACAAGGCGTCATTGTTGGAAAAGAGAGCGGATCACGACGTCGAGGCGTAGCACTGGTGAGTATTAAGATTGTTGCTAGAAAAAATACAAGGACATGAAAGACAGCAAATGTCAAACGTCACAGTTCAGAGCTTTTTTTAAAAAACAGGATGAACTTCGCCGATGACAAAAGTATTTTACTTTCAGACAGCGAGGTATTAAAGAGGGATTATTCATTATAGATATCATTTTGGGATTCTGACCTTCGTTTTGATATTATAATAGATAGTGTTTAGGTAAAAACACAAACACCACAAAATGGTCATGTGATTTAACATATATGCTGTGGACGGAATTAAGAATGTGGCGAGCCTTGGCCTTTTGCGCATATGATGTATTGCAACGACATTCAGTTTCAGAAATTACGTCTTCTCGCCTTCAATTTGGTATAAAGGCCGTGGAGTAACAGGAGCGGGGGGGGGGGCAGGGGGGGCAGGTTGCCCCTGCGACTTTGGACGGTGAAAAAAAAAAAATTGCAAAAATCATGCTAAATCAGCCCGTTTTTAGCCCTCTGACCGAGAAAAGCAAAAAATTGGCCTTTTGGCCACCATGAGAGGGAAAAATTTCCCAATACTGGGGAAATTTGCCCCCCTTAGAGCGGGCAGGCCCGTTACGCCCATGTATAAAGGGAATAGCAAAAACAGGCACTATGCAACTGTTTATTGTAATCTCCTAAAACAGTTAATTTGGAGTTGAAAAATTCGGAAGGTTGACCAAAAATATTATAAATGAGAATCCAATTTATGACACCAATAGTATAAATTTACTCACCAATATGTATAAATCTAATCAAAATTTTCCCAAATTATTATGAACGGATGTTAGGGACATGTATCACATCTCATTTTGTATATTTATAATTACTATTTTTTTTAATTTGTATTGCAAAATGGCATGGTTTTAAAGGTGTGCAACGAGAGATTTCAAGGCATCCGTTCTTTTTTGTCAATTGTGGTGGTTTTATTATATTGATACTCAATAGATTTCTCACCTTTCAAATCTGTCTTACGTGAAAACAAAAGGTGAGGAAGTTTTTATCTGTGTTGCATTTCAATATAAAACATAAGCGGATTTCCAATTTTCTCCTTTAGGAAATTAGAAATTTTACAATTTTTGATACCAAAAAATTATTCTCAGATTAATCCTTTAAGATGGGGAGGTTTTTTTTTTTATAGAAAAGTGACATCCAGTGAAAAAATTCGAAATGTTCAATTCTTTTGAAGGACACCTGCTATGTGAAATCTTTTCTCGTTGAACCTTAAAGCCACGCTGGAATCGAAATAGGATAAGCCGATTAGATCAACAATGGGGGGGAAGTTAAACATGTGAAGTAAAATGTACCTATTTTTGTGTATATTCTGCTAGATACGCCAAAAGGATTCTGCAGCCGAGATGACGGACCTCTTCGTGTCATATTATGGTCTGTACCCCGTTCACTTTCTACCGGTTCGAAAAAAATGCTGAGCTTTGTTCCGAATACTCAAATTATTCAACGAACCGAAAATGCTTGCGCATACAACCTCGTCCGAAAAAATATTCCTGATCCGAACCGTTGGTTACTGAAGATGCGGTCGAGGAGTTCAAACAAGAATTTGAAAGAAATAACGTTGGACCTACCGATGGCGTTCGATTCTGATCAATGCACATATGAATTTGTAAAACGCGAGCTGGAAGCTGATTACCCAGGGAAACAACTGGTGTTTTGTAAAGATATGGCCTACGCCCTCAACGGGAAATATGATATGCTGCCTCAAGGATATCGTCATACTTTCCTAATACGCAACCCATATCGTGCTTTCCCCTCTCACAAGAAGATGTTTGAAAAATTTATGACACTACTTGCGAAGGAAACGGTCTTGAAGCTAACTGATCTTCCTCCCGCAACGTTCCCTCCGAAATATGGCGTTCATGAGCAATACGAATTGATGGCATTTGTTCGAGATCACGGTGAACCTAATCCAATAATTGTTGACGCAGATGACCTCCTAAATAATCCTGTTTCTACGATGCGGCAGTACTGTACACTTCTCGGGATCCCATTCACGGAAGATTTGCTGGAATGGCCAGCTGGAATGGACATCATAAATCCTGGAAAGGTGCGCGGGAGGTTCTCGTAGGTAGTTTTCACAAGACCGGCGGGGGCTATTACGACACAGCTTTAAGTAGTTCGCGGTTTCACCCGGTCAAAGATATGCCACGTCGGGAAGAACTGTCTGAAGACATCTTAGAGTGCGTTGATTACAGTATGCCTTACTATCAGAAAATGTATGATTTACGAATAAGATAATCCTAAATAGTGTTGGTGTTAAGTTTTAAAGCAAGGGTAGTCGGGAGCAGGCAGAGAAACTTGTGGTGACGCTGCATGCATGACGATAGAAGAAGAAAGTCAAATTCTAGATACATATTACCGGTTGATGTGCATGATGTTGGCGACGTCCCCAGGGGCCACTTGTATTCAAAGGTGGATATGATGCGTGAACATGGACTTTCAAAATGCACCCTAAACACGTATTTTCACCGACTAAAAACAAGCTAAAACATACCCTAAACAAGTATTTTTATCTGTTTATGATACCCTCAACAAGTACGCAGTGCATTGAAATGTAAATATACCCTTTATTATCTTGCTTTGCTTACTTCCCAAGTCCCGATTACAATATTTTTGATGATTTTTGATCCCTGCTTAATGAGATACAACATGACAATTTTAGGTTAGAAAACAACATACCCTTTTTTCCATATTTTGCTGTTTTTGACACCCTAAACGATGTACGCGCGTACATCGCCTGTTGAAAAAAAGACACCCTTTTTACGTGTTTCTTGTTCACGCATCATATCCACCTTTGAATACAAGTGGCCCCCCCCCCCTCGGGGCGACGTCAATGATAACGTATTTGGCATTATTTTAAATAGTCCACTTGTATTATATTTTGTTTGTATATAGTTGTTAATTCGACCTAAACCATGTCCTGAAATACGCTTTCAAATGTCATCTTCAATAAGAACGCTACACTGTAGACACCAATTAATACATAATTTGTAACGGTAGCATGAAGATGAAAATTTTAAGTCATTTCTCAGTAGGACATTTTTAATTATTGATAATCAATTACATTTTCTCTTATTCCAAATTTACATGTCCGGTCCCAAAATGCATAAGACTAAGTCTAACGTTGTACTTTAAAAGGAGCACATGCCAGGGCTGGCAATTTCCCGGGAAATACTAGTATTTCCCACCTAGGGTGGGAAATAGTGGTAAATACCGGGAAATACTGCGAAATACCGGGAAATACCGGGAAATACTGGGAAATACCGGGAAATACCTGGTCGATACCCGGGAAATACTATAGGATCCAAGTAAAATTGATTGTAATAAACCAACAACAAGCACAGTATTATTTAGATAATCAGATAAGGCTACCCTGGGTGTGGGTCTAAACATTATTTTGACAATCAGAACTTCATTCTGAGGAGCTCAATTTCTCCAGAGCTCCTACAGCTTTCCTCAACAGTCTTCAGGAGCTCAATAAGTTGAGTTCCTTATTACTTGAAAGGCCTCTGTCATGACATGCAAGTAATTGAGCCCCTTGTTATGCAACTTAATGAACTCAGGAGAGTTATTAGCTCTCCTCTTATTTTTATAAATGAAGACCTGGATAATCAGTAATAGGTGTTTTGTTCGTATGAAAAAGGACCAGCTACACTTGGATAAAATTATGAAATGAATGATAGAATTTAGAATAAAAGCTGCCATGCATCCAGTCAGTTCTAACTTGTGCATCTTAAAGGTCCATGGCCCGATCGCTAATAGCCTCGTCCCCAGAAGCCCCAGATTTTACCGGAAGTGGTCAACATTTTGGTATCAGAAGAAAGCTACTATTTTCTCATTTACCCTGTGAAATCTTAGAGCCAAAGGATGTTTGGTTAGGAAGTTATGAGCGAAAATGTGTCCCATTTTGGTCGACCAATATTAATTTTACACAGTACCCTATGGGGCTTACAAAATCACGTTGTTAGCTCTCGCATCAACACGTGTTGAAATATCGGCGCGAAACTTTACAGATGGGGTTTTGGAGTGAAGGCCAATCTATCAAGATGAAAACTTCATATCCTTAAATCGGGCCATCCTCCTTTAACATGTACTTAGCATACATGTGCATTACACTGTCTGCTGGCAAACTTCATTTCTTTACCTGGGCCAATTTAGTGAATATTTTCTATCTGTGGTTATTTAGCCACTTATATTTTGTAGTGATTTTTGTTATATATTTATAGTTGCACCCGAGAAATGACTCAGTCAATAAACTTCGAAGTTATTTTACCGTACGAAGTGACATGTATTTTATTTCAGTGTCCCGCCATGTTGATGTGCACCCGATGCATTGTGGGTACAAAACAAGTCCTTTAAAAGGGAACGTGCACTGCACATGAATAACTGTTACTCTATTACACTCCTCCCTCCTTAGATTAAAACTTCTTTACCAGAGGGTTTCACCTACACTGCAATTGCACCCACTAACATGTATCAACCTTACACTTCCCAAATTCAATGTGCAGGTTTTGCATAATAAGTGCCCAAATTTTGATGGGAATTTGGTCTATGCGACTCACAAAATATCGCAATCCTCAGTGCCACAAATCTTTCCTGTACGGCTTAACAACATGTAAATATTTGATCTAAACTAAACTTTTAGTTTGACATCCACAGAACTTGTGTGATTTCAAGAATAAACTCAAAATGTTCCTAAATTAAGAACCACGAGCTTGCTTGCAATTGCAATGTTCATTAAATCATTAACACCACAATTAACTTCACAGTTCACTTTTGATTAAGCATAAAGTTCACCAACAGGTGTTCAAATGTTTACAAGTCCAATCTTGTAGTTGGTCTCCTTGTACGCAAGGGATACCTTCTATTATTTTCAGTAGCAACCTGAGGAACTACTGGATTAGGCACTACTTCAGGGCCTACAACTCTCAGTTGATCATCATCATCTACTGAAGGCATCACTAGCTCAGTTTCAGGTGGTTGGGTAACATTTTGGTCTGAGTGGTCATTACCACCTCTCAACATATGATCAATGTGCACATGGCGTGTCTTCTGTCCACACTTTACCATGTACCTTACAGGTCCCAAACGTTGCAAAACTTCAGCCCTTACTCTCTTTTCCTTTCCCCTGAAATTTTGAATGAGAACCTGAACACCTGGCAAAAAGTGCCTAAGTGGTCTTTTACCATCATGGTTAGCCTTCATTTGGGCTTGTTTCCTTTACACTACTTTTGCTAGTGATGGCTTTAGAAGACTCAGACGAATTCTGGGTTTACAGTTCAAAAACAGTTCTGCCGGCGTACACCCTGTAGTTGTATGCGGAGTATTGCGATATACCAGAAGAAAATTTGAAACGCGATGTTGCAAAGTCAGCCCACTATTTTGGCTAGTACTTAAGGCTTTCTTCAGGATTTGTACTCCTCTTTCCGCGGCTCCGTTGCTGGCAGGGTGATACGGCGGTGAGAACTTGTGCTGAATACCGTTACGGGAGCAAAACTCTTTGAATTCTGCTGCTGCAAAAGACGGTCCATTGTCTGTCACTATCAACTCAGGAAATCCATGTGAAGCAAAAATTGGGCGTAGTGCTTCAATCAAACTGTGGGATGTAATATTTGGCATTATAATTACATCCAACCACTTGGAGTATGAATCGGTTAACACAAGAAAGTACTTATTGTCTTTTCCCGCAAAGTCCAAGTGCACTCTCTCAAATCTGCGTGTAGCCCACTTCCATGGATAAAGCGGTGCAGACGGTGGATTGTTCTTGACTGTTAAACATGTGTGGCAACCCTTCGCTAGAGTTTCAATATCAGCGTCCAGATTGGGCCACCAAAATAGCCTCTCGCTAGTGATTTCATTCTGGACATACCTTGATGTCCACTATGGAGTTCATTTAAGACTCGCGATCGTAGTTTGTGTGGAATACATACTCTTAGTCCCCACAGGACCACTCCACACTCAACAGATAGTTCATGTCTCCTGAGTTCATAAGGTTTCAGCGTATCATCTACCTCCATTGGCCATCCCGACATGGTGTATTCATATACGCGAGACAACACTGGGTCATTGCGTGTAGCTGTTTCTACTTCTGATGCGGTGACTGGTAGTTCATTCACAAGATTGAAATGGAAGATGCTACTCTCTTCATCCAATGTTGTTGCGGTAGTAGCAGGCAATCGCGATAAGGCGTCTGCGTTCAAGTGCTCGCCTGTACTTCTGAAGATAATGTCACACCGGTAGGCTGAGAGTCTGATTGCCCACCTCTGTAGTCTTGCTGCTGCAAGAGAGGGTACACCACACTTAGGGCCAAGAATTGCCAACAGGGGTTTGTGATCAGTTATTAGGGTAAAATTTCGCCCATACAGATACTTGTGGAACTTTTGCACTCCAAACACAAGGGATAACGCTTCCTTCTGAAGCTGTGCGTAGTTTTTCTCACTTGATGTCAGAGTCCGGGAAGCAAATGCTATCGGTCGTTCCTCACCGTTGTCCATGATATGAGATAGCACTGCTCCTACCCCGTACGGAGATGCATCACACGCTAGTCGCAGGGGTTTATTTACATCATAATGTGTCAGTACCGTGTCAGTAAGTAGCTGGGCTTTTGCTGCTTTGAACGCGTTATTACACTCCGCAGTCCACTTGAAGGGTGTATGCGCTTTCAACAGTTCATTCAGCGGATGAATCAGGGTGGCAAGGTCTGGGATGAATTTCCCATAATACTGTAACATGCCTAAAAACGAGCGTAACTCTTGCACATTACGTGGCTGTGGTGCATCTTCAATAGCTTTGACTTTGTCAGGTGTTGGGGCTATACATTTTTCACTAATCATGTGACCCAAATATACCACCTCAGTGAGCATAAATTTGCACTTTCTCTGTTGCAATCTCAGTCCACACGCTTCCATCCGGGACAGTACGGCTTCCAAGCGTTCCACGTGTTGCGCTTCATCTTTCCCAGATACTAAAATGTCATCCAAAAAACAAATGACACCTTCCAAACCCTGGAGAATTTGCTCCATTGCGTTTTGAAAGATGCTTGGTGCACTGGCTATCCCGTATGGTAGGCGTGTGTACTGAAAGAGACCCTTGTGAGTATTTATTGTTAAATACTTCCTAGAATTCTCATCCACTATCATTTGCTGGTAGGCCTGTGACAAATCAAGGGTTGAAAAATATTTTCCCCCACTGAGTGACGCAAACAGATCTTGAGGTGTAGGGAGAGGGTACTGGTCAATATCCAAGTACTGGTTAATGGTAACCTTATAGTCCCCCCAAATACGCACAGATTTGTCAGCTTTTGGTACTATGACACAAGGAGTTGCCCATTCAGCATAATTAACTGGTACCAAAATACCCTGAGCAACTAATTCATCAAGCTTGGCATCTACTGCTGGTTTCAAAGCGTACGGTACTGGTCTCGGTTTATGAAATTTTGGTACAGCATTTTCCTTAACACACAACTTTGCCCTGTGTGTTGACATTGTGCCTAGCCCATCTTGAAACACTGCTGAGTGTTTGCTGCAAATATCACTAAGTTTACTGGGCTCCTTACTACAAAGCACAAAAATTGACTGCCAATCCAGTCTGATAATTTCCATCCAATTTCTACCAAAAATTGGTGGTTGGTTCATAACATTAGCTACTATAATAGGCAATGTTGTTGTCTGACTATTGTATGTTACAGTAGTCTCAAACACTCCCAGTACCGGCAGCTTGTCTCCCGAGTAGGTTGTCAAGTTACCCTGGTATTCATTCAAAGGGATGTGTGCATAATGGTGTTGATATACCTCTTTGGGAATAATTGATTTGGCTGCCCCTGTATCTACATGGAAGGTAAGTGGGTGACCATCTACCCCGACAGTTACTTTCAAGGGTTTATTTTCACTACAAGGACCCACATTGAACATACCCATAGTATGTTCTTCTGAATTTGACCCGGGGCTTGTCTGAGCTTGAGGGCAGGCTTCATTTACCTTAATTGTACATGTACTTGGCTTTGACTCCACAAAATGAACATTGTTATTGTTACTAGGTTTGCTACGACGTACATTACTTATATGTCCTGTTTTACCACGTGTTGCACTTATATGTACGGTATCTGCAACTCTCTGGGGTATGAGGACCTTTCCCACAACGATAGCAACATTTTTGTTTACCACCTTTAGTTTTGTTACTCTGATCATGCTCTGATAGTGTTTTGGTTTTGCATGCTTACTACCACTACTAACTGCCCCTACTAGATCATGACTAGATGCACCACAATTATGACCACGTATTTTCTGTGAATCACCTTCAGCCAGTTCAATGGCTGTGGCCGTTTCCCAGCTTTTGCAAAGGTCAGTGCGTCTTTCGCCAATAATGCTTTCTGCGTAGGTGCATGCTTTAGACCATGAACAAATTTATCCCTAAGGGCCTGGTCCAGAAAATTCTCAGGGAATTCACATGTATTTGAAAGACGCCTAATCTCTGCTGCATAGTTTTGGATGGACTCATCTGGCCTTTGCATCCGCCCCCAAAACTTGAAACGCTCTGCTATGACCAAGGGTTTTGGCATCAAATGTGCAGATAACAACTTTTTCAAGTCCTCATACGACTTGTCCATGGGCTTACTAGGTGGTGGAATTAGGCTTTTCAAAATTTTATAGGTTTCCGACCCTATTTCACTGATTAACGTGCTAGCCTTTTTAGCATCTGACACATCGCGAGCGATAAAGTACGATTCCAAACGCTCGATGTACAGTGTAACATTCAAAGTTTTCCTCCGTCGGCTTGAACGGTCCGAAACTTCTGGCCATTTCTGTGCGATATCGTGGATTTCACGTACTGTTACTATACAAGAAATGTTCCCGACACTCGTCGCCACTGTTATATATTTATAGTTGCACCCGAGAAATGACTCAGTCAATAAACTTCGTTCGAAGTTATTTTACCGTACGAAGTGACATGTATTTTATTTCAGTGTCCCGCCATGTTGATGTGCACCCGATGCATTGTGGGTACAAAGCAAGTCCTTTGAAAGGGAACGTGCACTGCACATGAATAACTGTTACTTTATTACAATTTTGATGTATTAAATGAATGTTGAAGAAATGATGGATTAAATTGAAATGTGCAAGAATCTACAAATCAAAAGACTTGATCCAATAGCTAAGTTATAGTCGGGGACAGAAACCCTTTGACGAGCGCGTACTTCCTGGTTCTATGCGTATTTACTGCAGAAAAAATGCACTTGCCTCTGATTGGCCACCGAAGCGATCTGCTGTTGCTGGGTCACTGACCACGCGGCATACGCGCTGATAGCTCCACCCCCTTTTACAACCAGGTGGTACCCGCTCATCAAAGGGTTTATGTCCCCGAGTATAGTGATAAAATGAAAACACCATCAACCCCCTCTCCCGGGATAATTTATTGCATAAAGGGCTTATTTGTGTTTGTTAGTTAATTTTCATGATATTTTAAAGAAAATTAACTTTTGAAAATGTCACTTTTTGAGTATTTCCCGGTATTTCCCATTTCGGCCAAAATATGCCTGGTGGTATTTACCGGTAAATACCGGTATTTACCGCCAACCCTGGCACATGCACATTTCCAGCAAATATAAAATTCCTTAAAATAGTTGATATGGATAGATTGTGACTTGGATTGAGCACTAAAACAGTTTTATACCAAAGAATTTTATAATAGCCATCTAGAAGGATCTTAGTTTCAAATTGAATAAATAAATAAATAAATGTCGACATTTATATATAGCGCCTTTCACAATGTATCAAAGCGCTTTACATTTATCCCGCTGCCACTAGAATATGTCAGCTGCCTTACAAATGCCCAAGGTTTACTCATACATTTGGGTGGCGCTCCTAACAGCTCCCCATTTAGCACCTGGGTGGAGAGAGGCAAGCGAGGTAATTAAAGTGCCTTGCTCAAGTGCACAACACATTGGCCTCAGCGGGACTCGAACCCAGGACCTTTGGTCGTTGTATCCACTGAAGTCAGTTTGTGATTCCCAGCCATTTCTTTTCATTTTTCAGTCAAAATATCTTTGTTTTAATAGCTACATTTACATACCACGTGTGAATTAGGAATCTTAAGGCAACGAGAACTTGAATAAGAAGGTCATGGACAGTCTGAAGGGTTTACAAGAACATTTGCACAACTCTACTTTGGATTTTCTTGCGTTTTGATTGTGAAACCTAAGCCATTAGAAAAACTCATTCCGGAGTTGTTTGATTACAAAATTGACTTTATTTACACATAGACAAACTGATTTAGGCTTATATATTTAGGTGACGGTTATCGCATATATAAAAGCAATACTAACATAAAAAACCCTAAATTTTAACAAAAAATGAGGGCGCCCAATTTACAAAATGTGCCAATGTACCTTTATAAAAAACGATCACAATTTCATGCATTACGTTATGAAACAGCAGCCATTTAGGGAGGGGTTCAGAACTCAACCTCAGATTGAGCGGAGGTTCATAACTAGCCTTTCATCAAGGCGTTAGGCCCCGGTGGCAGTATACACGTAGTTCCAAACTTTAAACAATTTTCACTTTGTTTTATGGGACCTCTCTGATGGGGTGATTTATAATGTCAAAGTTCAATAGCGTTGTAGTTTAACGGTGACACCCTTATCCAGTGAAGATTTCAAAATGGTATCTTTTACCTTTAACCCCCTGAGGTCTACCGGCCGATTTGATTGGGTTATATGATGTAGATAGCCAATCAGAGACATGGTAAGAAAAACTCAAAGGTTTGTTACGATATATGGAAGGTCTAATTTGATTGGTTACTCAGAGGTTATATCATGCTATATCGTGCAATGAGCCAATCAGAGATATGGTAAGAAAGGTGGTAGACCTCAGGGGGTTCACGATAACAAGTCCGTGTGGTATCTGGAGCAATCCTGAAGATACGTTGTGCAGACGTCTCTAATATTCCTTTTATTAGGCAAAGATCACAAGGGCCGGTATTTCACAAAGAATTTAATCCTGGTTTAACTTTTAGTCCAGGACTAAGTCCTACTAGAGGGTCCTCTAAAAATTAATCTTCTTTCCTATAGTAGCTTTTTCTGCTGAAAATACAAAGAGAAAGTACAGACACTCAAAGCTGAGAACTTACCTATTTCAAATTGTTTCTCTTTCATATTCTGTTTTTTAAAAAATAAAGGGTCTTTCTAGATGGACTTAGTCCTGGACTAAGAGTTAAGCCAGGACTAAGTTCTTTTGTGAATACCGGTGTGGCAGGAGATATAGTCCTCCGGGCTCACAGTCCGGGAACAATGGTGAACAATAGGGCAATCGATTCATTTGACTCTTCACGCAACATTAGTTTCACGCTTTATTCCGTTGTCGTCTATGGAGGCCGGACTATGATACCTGCTGGACTATGATTACTTTCACACCGGCCAAGGTCTCTTAATAAAGCTCACATTTTGCAGCACAGGAATATAATGATCCATGTGGCCGTTTTCATACCACAAGCCCGCCTGTCGAAAATATCAATTTCTAAGACCACAAAAAAGAGTTCTTTGACCCCAAATAATAATTTTATAGCTTCACAGGAAATGGCAGTATTGTAATTTAAGCGTAATTACATATACCCTTCACATCTACTATGAGTCATGTGATTTATTCTATTAACAATACCAGAATAAGCGAAATCGGCATTACAGATTTTTAATGCATTGTGGGAAGGTTTTGAGAATTTTTAAGAATCCTGACCTTTGACAAATCAAGATTATGGTTTTCATAATTATGTTTTTAGAATTATTCCAGCAATATAGTCAATAAGAAATATGCCATAGATTATTCGAACTGAGTAAAACATGTTTTGTATTTTTAAATATCAAAACATATCTTAGAAGTATTTTTTCGAAATTACCAAAAGGCAATTTTCCTGAAATATTGACGGGGTGAAAGGTCAGGAGTCCTAAAAATATTACCGGAAGTTACAATGCCGATTTGGCTTATTAACGGAAAAAGCAGACGATACAGAGTAGGTGCGAAGTCTATAATGTAATTTCGTCGTAATGGAGGCTTCTTTTGAGCTCAACATGCTAAAAAGTAAAGATGCGATTGCGATTCTGTTATATTATAGTTCACTAGATATCCTTGAAAAAAAGGAAGGTAGCGTTAATTTTCTTGTTAGATCTAGGTGTTATTTTCCCCTAAAACAAGGCAGGGGTCCGCTTCGTGATTTGGAAAAATGGAAAAAATGCAGTCAAGGGACGTTAGGGATATAGTCCAATAGTCAAGAAAATATCCTTCATTATGCACACACACGACAAAAGTATATAGCAACAAAATGATTTCAAATTGTACCATCGGTTCTTAACCACATATTACGAATTGAATGCCGAAGTTGTGTTTTTCAAACACATGTTATTCCCCAGAATCCTAGAGTGTGAGAAACATTTGATTTGATTGCCATGTTCCCTAAATATGGCGGATTATTTTTATTTTATTTATTTTTATTTGCAACATCTTTACCCAGGGTAGTCCGATTCAGTCGAAACTGATCTAACACGGAGCCCTGCAACATATACATCTAGAAAATTTAAGAATCTATAAAATACTACTATTTAAATATACATATGCATACATTTACTAAACTATCAGTATTAAAGACAGAGATAAAAAACAAACAAACAAACAAACAAACACCAAACATATTAAAAACATATCATATATGTACAAAATATTGATAACAATAATATCATATCGTATTTCAGTATCGAAATTGTTCCGCAATAAAACACCACTGTACATGAAAGACGATTTAAAAGATTCAATATCACTACCATTGCACGTATAACCCAGGAGCTAGCAGACATTTGTAACACATCTCAAGTACAAAAGGTTTGAGTGATTAAATATGTTGACAGACTGACAGGAACCCCTGAAATGGTATTCTTAAGTGCAGCAAATGGTGCCTTAAGGAGAGGGGGCCAAAAGAATGTTTGTACAGGGGTCAAATTTTTAAATTGATCCAATCATGTTGAAAAGTAAACCATGTTATTTGTCTAACCACAAGGATTCAGGAAAGGCATAGTTTGTACTATCTACAACTTAAAGTTTAAGAGTTATAGGCTAAAAACAGCAAAAATCAATAAAAAGGGTCAATTTCAGTTGTACAGAGGTCAAATTTTAAAGTTACTCCGATTTAGATAAAAAAATGGTGCAAATTATTGATGGTGTTCATAGGATTTAAATAAGGAATAGTTTTGACTGTCTAAAATGTTTAGTTACCGATGTAGGGGGCACAGAAGCTCAATGTCCATTGCATTCAATGGGGCTTGACCTTGTTTCCCCCTACTTTCTTAAAGTCTGACTCAGAGATTTCGAAATATTATTTTTTTGTAATAATGAAAAATAGTCACTAGAACTAAAGATAAGAACCAAATGTCACAATATTCCGTCCGAAATTCGAGATGAATCGTATTTTTCGTTTTGATGCAGTAAACATTTATGTGCATTATTACGTCCCATAGGATACTGTGTATAACAAAAATTCTCGGATCCGAATTTTATAACAAAGTTGGCGATTTTCTATATGAAGGAATTCGATTTAAGCTTAGCAATTTCACACAGTGATTAGTATATGGACAAGCATTATGTACATGCAAAAAACACGATTTTTTTGGAAATTGAGGGCGCCCTTCTCAGGAAATCTCTGAGTCGGCCTTAAGCAAGCATTTGAGACACTCAAAACTATTCCTTATTTTGGTCCTATGAGCTCTACCAATAATTTGCACCATTTTTTTTCCCAAATCGGAGCAACTTAAAGATTTGACCCCTGTACAACTGAAATTGACCCTTTTTATTGATTTTTGTTGTTTTAGCCTCTAACTCTTAAGCTTTACGTTGTAGATAGTACAAACTATACCTTTCCTGAATCCTTGTGGCTAGACAAATAACATGATATACCTTTCAACACGATTGGATCAATTTAAAAATTTGACCCCTGTACAAACTTTGTTTTGGCCCCTCTCCTTAAGGCACCATTTGTGGCACTTAAGAATTATGTTTCAGGGGTCCCAGTCAGTCTGTCTACATATTTAATCACTCAAACCTTTTGTACTTGAGATGTGTTACAAATGTGTGCTATCTCCTGGGCTAGTAGGTGGCAGAGCTAACTTGCCAGCAGCTGCTCGTCGAGTATTAACATCATGTGTAGCTGATATATATCTGAATTTGTTGGCAAGATATTCTGGCGCTAGCCCATTAAGTTTTTTTTTTTTTTTTTTTTTGTGAGAAACATTTGATTTGATTGCCATGTTCCCTAAATATGGCGGATTATTTTTATTTTATTTATTTTTATTTGCAACATCTTTACCCAGGGTAGTCCGATTCAGTCGAAACTGATCTAACACGGGGCCCTGCAACATATACATCTAGAAAATTTAAGAATCTATAAAATACTACTATTTAAATATACATATGCATACATTTACTAAACTATCAGTATTAAAGACAGAGATAAAAACAAACAAACAAACACCAAACATATTAAAAACATATCATATATGTTAAAATATAACATAACAAAATATTGATAAAAATAATATCATATCGTATTTCAGTATCGAGATTGTTCCGCAATAAAACACCACTGTACATGAAAGACGATTTAAAAGATTCAATATCACTATCATTGCACGTAGGTGGCAGAGCTAACTTGCCAGCAGCTGCTCGTCGAGTATTAACATCATGTGTAGCTGATATATATCTGAATTTGTTGGCAAGATATTCTGGCGCTAGCCCATTAAGAGTTTTAAATAACATAAGAGCTTTAAAATATTTCTTGTCTGGAGACGCTCCCAACCAAGAACTTGAACCTTTGGCACTCAAATTAATTTTCCAGCTAGTTTTTTCAATCTAAAAATAGTTATTACAGCATCATTATGCAAAAATACAGCCTAACACTGTCCAATTGAATCACACACAAATGACATCATATGCATTGCATCAGCTTACATTAATGACATCACGGGAACTACCTATATGATGCAATCTTTGTTTTGCAATACACTGAAGACGGAAAACCCCAGGCTATTTATAGTACTTAGCTCAATCTCTGACTTGTAAACAACACCTGATGGCACCATCTTAATATAGCACTAGGGGAATTCCATTTTGCTCTTGCATGATGAAATAATCTACTTTCTCTGTGAGAAATCTTTTCTCAAATAAAATAGAGAAATAAAATAATATTTTTTTTATCACAAAATAGAGGATAATATAACATCCTCTCTTTAAAATAAAATTTGAATGAAATGAAAATTTTCCAAAATATAGCTTTACACTTTCAACCATTTTGTGGTTATCTTACACATATATAAGTATCAGTAAAGATCTCGTGTACTAGTTTATTTGCAGTGTATGATGCGTGAGCCTCTATAGTCTTTATAAAACTGATACATTGTTAGGCTTGCGGGTAAGCATCGACTCCGATCTCGTACACTGTTGTGTTGTGTGTTTTTTTTTTTTTTTTTTTTTTTTTATGATGTTTTACAAATGCCTAGTCTCTTTACACGCCTGAGGGGTTGGTCCCATTATTAGTATCAATCTCGTCCCTCATCCAGATTTGTACGAAGTCTCACGTACTTTGAAATCTGCTATAATAAATTTTTTATGATGCGGTGATGTCGCACAAGAGCCATTAGTCTTAGTTGATTGAACTCACAATGGATATTGTGTACTTGGTTGGGGTCAAACTTTGTAGTTGTTTTTGTTGTTTTAGTCCCTTGTGTGCGTGTGTCTGTGTGTACTTCTGTAGGCATGTGTATGTTTTTGTGTGTGTGAGTTAAAATGCTTTTGTTCATGTACTTTAAATGTATAAAATAAATAAAATTTTTTTTTTTTTTTTTTTTCCGACCGCTTATCCATGAGTATCATACCGAATCTCTGTATATCAGGGACGCTCTGTATAGCTCAGTGGTAGAGCACTCGTCAAGAAAGCGAGAGGTTCGGGGTTCGAGTTACCGCGCATACGTCCGCGTTTTTTCTCAGATGTGTGTGCCTGTGCATGTTATGTTATAATTGTTCTAGTGCGCGATGCGTGTTTCTTCCTCGTAGTTAAATGATTATTTAAATGTTAAGAAATGTGGAGTAAGTATCAGTAATGATCTCGTGTTCTAGTTTATTTGCAGTGTATGGTGCGTGAGCCTCTACAGTCTTCATAAAACTGATACATTGTTAGGCTTGCGGGTAAGCATCGACTCCGATCTCGTACAGTGTTGTTTACCCCGACCGCTTATCCATGAGTATCATACCGAATCTTTGTATATCAGGAACGGTCTATATAGCTCAGTGGTAGAGCACTCGTCAAGAAAGCGAGAGGTTCGGGGTTCGAGTTCCCGTACAGGCGCATACGTCCGCGTTTTTTCTCAGATGTGTGTGCCTGTGCATGTTATGTTATAATTGTTCTAGTGCGCGATGCGTGTTTCTTCCTCGTAGTTAATGATTATTTAAATGTTAAGAAATGCGGAGTAAGTATCAGTAATGATCTCGTGTTCTAGTTTATTTGCAGTGTATGGTGCGTGAGCCTCTACAGTCTTTATAAAACTGATACATTGTTAGGCTTGCGGGTAAGCATCGACTCCGATCTCGTACACTGGTGTGTTGTTTACCCCGACCGTTTATCCATGAGTATCATACCGAATCTCTGTATATCAGGGACGGTCTGTATAGCACTCGCCAAGAAAGCGAGAGGTCCGGGGTTCGAGTCCCTGTACAGGCGCACGTCCGAGATTTTTTCTCAGATGTGTGTGCCTCTGCATGATAGCGCCACCAATTTCCATAAGCTACCTAACATGCCTAATTATCTAATAATTTATGCAGAGTGACGTATGACCGGAGATGACGTAGCGCCACAGCGCCACGTACGCCCAGCGATCCATAAGCTAGATTTCATGCAGTATGCCTCCATTCTCTTCATTGAGTGTACTATCCCGATTTATTTAGGATCATTGATCAAACCTGTTGCAAATGAGGGGCTAATGGATTTTCGAGAAGCATGGTTGGAGGGAGATAAGAAATGGGGGGGGGGGCATCCTTTTTGAAAATAGGAATGACTTTTGCAATCACAAGAGCCGAAGGGAAGACATCTGTGGAAAGTCAAAGGTTAAAAATATGAGTAAGAGGCTTTGCAATAAAGGGAGCTTGGATTGTTATCAGCAAAACGCTTGTCATTTTTAAAAATTGCTGGTGATATCAAGAAGGTCCTCCACCGCGAGCCAGACCACCCTAAATAGCTATATCTTTCTCATCTGGATGACATAAAGGCACTTATACATGTACCAGGAGTTCTTAAAGCATGAATACACGCAAATGCATTATGGTCATTCCGAAAGGGGTATAGTTCAAGCGAGTTAGGGATCACGAAAATTCATACAAGAGTCAAAATTGAGATTTTTTTCCCCCAAAACAGACAAAATGTTGGTGTATGTACATAAGGATTCCAAACATTTATAGCTTGAGCTATCTCCAACAAAATATAGGGTGACTGGTTTTCTCCTAAAATTAATATTACCTTAATAGGTACTTCACTTTGTAAGGTCTCCACAACGAAAAAAAATCCTGACAGGGTGCGTGAAAATCCTAACAAGTTTTTCGATCTCTCCTCTCCCTCTCTTTCTCTTACACTTAAACACACACACACACACCCCACACACACACACCCCACACACACACACACATGCGCGCGCGCGCACACACACACATACAATTATTCACTTGGCTCTCTAATTAATCGTTAGTATTAAATAAAAACGACGAAATTATCATTATGTAATGTGGAGATAAACTATTCTAACACATGTAGTACCAATTACGTGTTATCAATAGGTCAAATTAGACAAAGTAGGTAAATTATTGACTCATTGACTCGGAATCACTTTCAGTACTCAGCTTTATTGGACTTTGCTCAACGTGTCACCGTAATGATACAGGCTGAACAGAAGTAGACCTTACGCCATTTTTGTGTTGATTATTATGCTCTCCATAAATTGACGATACGAATTAGGACTGAGAAAAGAAATCCTAAAACAATGGAACGTGACAATTGAAAGCGGTCAGAATTCGCAATTTCACATGATGCAGCTAATTAGGTGTGAGGGTTGGCGACCCGGTTGGTTCAAGGTAATAATCTATTTTAACATGTGCCGAAAGCACTCTTGTATGTTATTACACAGGCCCGAGTGCACCAAATCGGGGTAATAGTGGAGCGGTTTGAACTGCAAAATTGTCGACAACCCCTCCCCTCGGTACAACAAAACGCAACCACTTCTATTCGAAAGATAATAATAAATAATTTTAAAAAATGATGGTTGTGGTCAAAAACTTTGGTGGCAAGGGTGTTTTGGGGTCAAAAGATCACGTTTTTGAGCTAAAAACTTAAGAATATCAAGATTTATTAATTTCTTAGCAAAACAAATTTTAATCATCATGCAATACTATCAATCTCTGACATTTATATTATAGATTTCTATTTTATACAATATATAAAGGGTCTAGAATTTTAGCCCCAAAATCACCTTTTTTCCTAAAAAAGCATCCTTTTTATCACGTGTCACCACATCGAGTATTACCTGAACCCTTTATGCAATGTATAAAACCTATATCAATAACAAAAAGGATACCATAAAAATAAGATTGTAATATTTTTACCTTAAAAAAATAAAAGAATAATAATTTCGCTTAACTTGCAGCCCAAATTTCATTTTTCGGCATAGAAATCATCCCTGCCACCAAATATTTCAACCACAACCATCATTTTCTTAAATCTGATATATTTATCCTTCAAATAAAGGTGGTTGTGTTTTCTTGTACGGTGGGGAGGGGTAACTCGAAAACTAGAGCACTTTTCAAGGCTCGGCCGCTCCGCTATAACTGCCGAGTAAGCTATTGGAGATGTATCTTAAGTTTTTGTATGTAGTAAATCCAAGCGACCATGAGACTTCCAACATTTTTTGGGGGGGGGGACACAGTCCACTGTTCGGCAGAGGAGGCATTTTATATCCACAGAATCAAGCTAAACATCTCAAGAGGCAACTCTTTATGTTTTACGTTTACCGTCTGGGCCTATATCATGCACGCAAGCGCTATAAAGTTTATGCAGATATTTGTGTCTTTGTATATTCCACATTTTGCTGCCATAAGATATTCTTTCAAATAGCAACTTAAGGAGGCTAGGACACGTTAGCTCCGCGCACTAGATCTGGCACTGTTCCAAGTTGGTTTTTCCAACAAAAATGCTTGCGTAGCGTTCTGAGTGGGACTCGCGCGTAAAATCAGCAGCTGCGCCGTGCATGCGTCTATATGCGCAACTAAAACTATGGAAGCGCGCGAGAT
>JAMKCH010042223.1:0-13345 GCA_023653785.1 Ophioderma brevispina
TGGAATTCTATTTGGGAATTTGAACATGTTTCACTCAGCATTTCTTTGGTAATGTCTGGGGATAATCCTTCAGTTATTCTCCCACCTTATATTGTAACCAATAATTTAATGTTAAATGTTTTTTACCAAATACGGCGAAGAACAATTTTCCCCTATGTAAACGATGCATCTTGGACATGTTACTCTATGTAAACGATGCATATTGGTTTGGCGTCAAAATCCGGCCAACAAACAGGATTTTTTAAGTCTCTCACCGCAAAATAGACATAACTTCTTTGTCCAAATGACACTAAATGAACGTTTTCTGAAAGCCCTAGGTATCACTCTTTCTCTTTATGCCCAAAGCAAACATTTGAGCAAAAATAATTCTTACCTATTTAATTATTTTTTATTATGAATGTAGGGTTTTTATTGACTCACACTTGGTACGTTAATGGAAGTGTACAAAAGTAACACAATACTGAGCATCTGCCAACACTGTATAAGCGCCAAGCAAGACTAAACTGAATTATCTCATCAAAAACCTTCAGAATGATTGGACAATTATCAGAAATGCAACTTCACACAACAATTTTACCAAATTTTAAAAGTCCACAAATTTCATTATGAGAAAATTGGCATTTTCACAATACGCTCTTTTTCTGGCAACACCTGCCTATGAAAGATAGATTCCCCAAGGTTCTCATCAAAATATGTTTGGGGCAAGGTTCTGTTTTTACAACCAGAAAGTCAATATTCTAGACAGGCGCAAGTGGAATTTTCTCTTGCAAACACTAGGCCAAAAAAAAGTCCTTAAAACTTAGTGTTGCCAGGTCCAAATTCATAGTAATAAGCATGGTTTGAGAATACTTTTGTCCTGTGGAACAGAAAAAATGGGGCTTTGTGATTATGAAACTAAATTTTGAAACAAGTTTGAACTGTCCAGGCAGTGGCACCTTCTAAAAAGGCAAATTGTCACTTTTTTCAGCTCCAAAATAGCTGAAAATTGTCCCCAAACACAAAATCGGCCGTGCTAGGAACGAGCCTCATTTGAATAAACAGAGTGCATTTCGGCACATTCCTCCAAAGCCCTTTCACCTCACAAGTTATGGGCAAAATCTATTTTGAGGCTTGGCAAGCTAACTAAATATTTAGGTGGGGTTTGCCACTTAAAAAACACTTTTATCAGAGCTGCTGAATTGCATTTTTTAGATTCATTCGCTGGTCGGGTATCCCTACGTTTAGTCCCAACAGCAGGCTTTATCAATCTCGATGTGTTTTGTATAGTATTTTTCTTAATGAGTATTTCATAAGCTTGCTAATCCAATTAAAAATAAAACATTTCCAAACAACTCAGAAATGTGAAATGAGATAACCTTAAAGGGGGATGGCCCGACTTTAAGGATATTGAAGTTTTTCATCGTGATAGATTGGCATTCACCAAAAACCCCCATGTAAAGTTCGCGCCGATATTAATGCGTTTCATGTGAGAGCAGAGAAAACGTGATTCGTAAGCCCCATATAGTACTGTGTAAAATAATATTGGTCGACCAAATTGGGGTACATTTTCGCTCATTACTCAAACCAAACATCCTTTGGGCCTAAGATTGCATAGGGTAAATGAGAAAAAGTATCTTTCTTCTGATAGCAAAATGGACACTTCCGTAAAATCTGGGCTTCTGGGGACGAGGCTATAGCGATCGGGCCAGGACCTTTAAAAGATGCAACAGGAAGATTTCAAGCTCCCTATATTAGTCAGCTGTAGTTGATATCCTCATAGATGTCGTGCCTTATTATTTGGTTTGGCAGAAAGTATCAAGAGGGGTTGGTAAATTTGTGGACCCCACTTTTCGCTCCCAGTGAATTCAGCAGTCTGACGGAATAAAGTACAGTATTCCCTGCACTGTATTCCGTAGGCTGCTGAATTCCACTGGGAGCAGGCAAAGTGGGTGCATGTAAATGTACCAACCTCTTAGAGTGAAAACAAAAGGAAATTTTGATCTATATTTCGTATTTGCTCTAAGACGAAAGTAGATATTTCACAATTTTGTACAAATGAACAAATCTCAGCGTAATCCTGTCCGGCGGGGATATTTTTCAAAGATAAAACTTACATCAGTGCAAAAATCACCTGATATGTGAAAGTCTCTCGTGCACTTTAAGTTATTAACAAGAAAGAGTTCGGAAAGATTTGTTTGATTTGCAACCCCTCGTTACGAGCTCTACTAACAATTAACAATATGCAAAGGCGACATCCTACATAAGACGTGTAGAGGAATTGTCGAATCATTCATCGACCCATTACAGGCAATCTCTGTTGAGATTTGGAGCGTAAACTGCGGCGGAAAAAATGTGGGGTTGTATGGAAACCACCGCCGCGCGAAATTAGTGATTTTGTTTTACTAAAATAGGAATACAATACAAGAGACATGAATGATCTTTCTTTGTATCTATAAGATTTTAATCGTTGAATTGACAGCCGAGAGAAAGAATCTCAATAGTCTAAATTTTAATTGAAAAAGATGAAGGGAGGTCTACTAAAAACCACGGGCTTAGCAGCATTGGAGTTCCTCATATTAACATATTTGCTAGAGACGTCACATGAAACACACACACATAATATAAAGATGGATCAAGTGATGAAAATGATTGGAACAGACTAGCATTATTGGATGGAAAAACCTTGTCAACCTGTGTGGACGGTGTTGCCTGGCAGCTATCCCGAAAAAAAAACTCATCGATTGCCATCACTAAATTGTAATGAAAGTCTATTGTGAGTTATTTCCAACGTGAGTTCCCAGACGTTTGGGTACAAACCATGGAATTAGATTTGCCTGAAAAAAAATCGCAAATGTCGAATATGTCTAACCTACAAAAACATCTTGTAAACCTGTTACGGGCCTTTAAATTAATTATTAGTGAGGTTGCGGGAAACAATTAAAAGATAACGCGAACGCCTATTGAACGACTGAATATCAAATTGATCCCCTGTAACAAGATTTTCAATCGACAGGCATAATAATTTCGTTATGTCCAACCAAAGGTATCGTTTGCCTCATCTACGACTTGCGGTTCAAAAGGTATGAGTTAAAAATTAATGGTTCAAGGTCACTGTGGGTGTAAAAATTGCATAGTGTTTCGATTGCGTCAAATTGAGTCAAAATTATATAAACGTAAGCATTTGTAGGTCTATAAATCTTATGGCTTGCCATAAGTTTGTTTTAATCACTTTATTAGCTATTTTTTCATACAAACCAATACATGCATTAATGGTCAAATATTTTACAGATATTTAAGACATAAATAATTGCACTTTTAAAGAATAAGTTATACAAAATGTTGTAATGACATAAAAAAATCACAAAACGCAGGAGAGGTCATAAATCTTCTGGATTTAGCACTGACCAACCTTCACATATTAACAATATTAAGATTCAAATTACTGGACCGGTGACAGGACCAAAACAGGACAAGACAAAGAAAATGAATTTAGGAAGGACAAGACGAGGACATTGTCCCAATTGTTTTAGCAAGATCAGAGGTAAGAAAAACGTGTGAACAGAGTGAGCCTGTCATGAAATGATGAATCAAAGAAAAAAGAAGGTATTGCAGGAATGAAGCAAAAATGGGGGTAGAGAAAAATACGGTAGTCTATGATAGGGTACCACTATCCTCCATGAAAGGTCGACATTAAATGGTCAGGGTTGAGGGAAATAAACATCTTTTGTTTATATAACTGAAGAACGTGAGTTTCTTTTGAAGAAAATTGGAGCATCAGAAATCTTTGAACCCCAGGTAATAGGTAAGGCAAACTATATTTTTTGTAAATAGTGGGACATAGGAATATGATGGCATGCATTTTAATTCCAATACTTTTATCATTTGACCCCTCTACAAATCGCGTCCCCTTATTTCCCCTCATAAAAAGATTTCCCCACAGCGGATTTAGCGCATTTGGAAATGTTGCTGTAGGGTATATTCTGTTAATTTTATGTAAAGTTCAGATCTATATTACCTTTTTTTCAGTTCATCCTTCATGTAAGACATCATGGAATTAGCCTAGCATGAAATCTTCTATAAGAGGATCAAAGAATTACAGGATTGTACAAGCTTTATTCCGTAAAGATTCTTTTACTTCATAGTCCGTAACTCATAATATCTTACACCAAGAACACACCTTTTTTTCTGGTTAGTTCCAATGTTTCTTTAATTTAACCAGACTATTAATCATTGCAAGTGTTGTTCATTATGTTGTTGGTTAACATCATTTCACCACATGTGACCACAAACGTTGGTAAGTGCTTAAAGCTAGCTAAAGCTTACAAGGAAATTAAAGAAACATGCTCTGTGTTTAATTTTTTTAAATGCGATTGATTTCATAATGTTATCATCAGTTTTAAGAGATGCCAATAAAAGTATCTGAAAGTACAGTTTGACGAGAAAATCCATCCATCTATAAATTTTGATTTAGTCTTACCGTCTACTCACACGGGTTCAAACATCATCTACCAACAGCTTCCTATGTTGCTGAACTTAATGCCATCTCAATACGATCAAAAGTGGTATTTATTTAAGCTTCTCTCACAACATCTAACATAATTTGTTATTAGTTGGTCTGCTGCTGCAGTTAAAATAACGGCTTCAGGGCCCAGTGTATAATTCCAAGCCGAAGACGGACGCCTCGTAATTGAGAGATATAATGGTAGGAATTAATGCGATAAATGTCCCTTAATACGCACAGTACGAAAGGTACTGCAAACACACTATATTCGTCGTGAAGAAAGTAGGCGCTGGCTTTGCCTAGGGTAGGACTTTTTATTTTATCTTTTCTACATTTGAAACACCAAAAATAAAATAGGGCGTTTGGTTGGTCACATTTTTGCAAAACGATTTAAAAGGGGAAAAATACTTTCCAAATATCGGACGCTTTTTGGTGATCGCAAAGCATGGGTGAGATCCAAATATTTCATATTTAACAGCCTTATTATTGTGAACAATATGTGCTTATTAGAACAGACAATTTATTTAGTTAAATTACCATATTTGTACATTGCAAGGCTGAATTTAAATATATATGCTTAAAGACACTATCAGTGATTTGCTCAATCAGAAAAAAAAAATCAAAAATCAGTTTTTTGTAACAAGTACACATATCCTAACACGTCCTGCAAATGATAAGACCAGAAGTAACTAATAAGGACAAAATCAGATCACAGGGTTCTGCCCTGATCATTTATTGCATATCGCTATTTTGGTTTTTTTTAAATTTTCCTAGATTTTGTTAATTTCGAAACCAAAGACGAATTTTTTCTCTTTTCTTCATTTTTGGAGTCTTAAATTAATCCTTATCCCATTATCTGTCATTAAAACATGTCAATGGCTTGTCTTCCACTTAATTTTCTTCTTATGACTATTTTTTTGTGAGCACCTGAAAACAATGGCTTCAACAGCCCCATCTTAGACTTCATCAGCCAAATTTTCATTGTACTTTGGCTAGTTTTTTGTGGCATTTGAAACCATAGACGATTTTTTTCATCAAAATGTTTTAGCCCACAAGTAATCTCTGACAATTATCTTCATATAATAAAAGTTTAAATGCGGTCTTCGAGCCGTCTATGTACACGAAACCCTGTGCGATAGATGAGGCAATTTACTCTTGTACGAACACTAATTAAACACGTAAGTGAATGGAGGTTTCATAGCGTTGAAAACACTGCCATTATTCTTCCTTTCTTTTCTGTAAATTTTTAAGTGGGAAAAAGGTATTGCAATTCTCCATACTCTTTGAACTTCACTTTTAAGCTATTTCCTCTATTCCCTGCAAATTTGAAGTACTTATTTACTCTTTCCGGAAATATTTAGTTTGACATGTGCCGCCGACAATTCTAAACTCAGCTTCTTGATAGAAACTGAATACACATCTTACTCCGATCCCGGGACACCAGAAGTGATTGGCCTAATTCCAAGCTCTGAAAATCAATCATTAAATCCTGTATTGGGTACAATTGTTACTAGCATGATATCTATTTCCGGCAAGAGGTTGGTTTCTAATGATTGTATTAACAAACCCTTGTAGACTACGGGGGGGGGGGGGGTTGACCAAATAAGCAACCGTATAACAAACTCTGTTGTCCCCGTTAGGGGGCTAGGGGAAACAAAGTGTAAATTTCATAATACATCATTAATCATTAACTGTCTGTTTCCCCCCGCACATAAAACTGGCACATTTTCTTTGAAAATGAATAAAATGTCACCTCAAGTTCTTTTCCCCAATATCAGTATCAATGGATAGTATATTTATGGTTTTTTCAGCACACCAAGATGCTAAAGATATTCACTGGGCCTCGTATGCGGAGTCCATTGTTATAGCCAGGTGTTATCACCTCCACGATTCGAGTTGAGTAACAGAATACCCCGTCCCCTTTCACAATAACAAACAGTTTTCATTAATACTATGGTCGTTGACAACTAAGTTTTTTTCTGAAAACGTGGTAAATTGAATAGAATGAAGTTAGCAATAAGTTTTGTAGGTCAAAGCTTGCATAGCAACATTCGTCCATGATTTTTGTTCGGCTTTCTTCCTTTTCGAATAAATGATGAAAAGAAATCTGGACAAAGTTAATTGCACACGCACTATAGAAAGCTCAAGATTTATTTATTTGTGAATGAGGATAAGTATTTTGTGCTTACCTCTAACAAAAATCTGAGATCTTTTCAACTGCGAGACTATATAACAATGGTCCTGCAATCTTAGCTGAAGAGAATCTGCATTGATTTCTCACCGCATCCTGGGCGGTAATTGGACTACTTTAGTTCCATTGTTGGCTGAAGTCTAGAGTTTATCCTTGGTCGCTGATATTGGGGAAATGAAATTGAAGTGACTTTATTCATATTTTAATAAACTGTGCCAGTTTTGTTATGGCGGGGAACAGACGGTTATATGACTTTACTAATTTATTATGAATTTACACCTGGTTTCCCCTACCCCCCCGCCCCCCATGGAGACAGCAAAAAGGACATGCCCTAGTAGTCTAGTCTCTCTTATAAAATCTTCCCCAAGTTGAGTAAAGAACTTATAAAGTGAGTATATTTATCTTATCTATCAATGGGTAATGTTTTACTAATTTACTAAACGTTTACTTTTACTCAAGAAATGGTTGTTCTCGTTCGACTTGAATCAACATTAAATGTTTTCAAGTGTGCCCGTCCCACATGACCTTAAAAAGAATACAATTTTTCATGGATCTTGGCCCGGCGAAAATAGCGGTAATAGTAAGGAGGGATAGAAATCTCCTCCCCTCGACATTACAAACACCTCGTAATTGATTTGAACCAAAAGTTCAATGGGGATTGGTAAAAGTGAATAAATCCCCCACTCTCATACGTTTTTGCTATAATAAATTTTACTTAAGACCTGGTAAATGTGTCGAGAAGGGAAGTGATAATAAGTTACACTGGAGTATGTAAAAGGCCACACTGCTTAAAGCAACCTTACGATTGAGTAAAAAGTGGATTGCTAGACGCGTTTATCTCATCCAATTGCAAGTTCAAAAATTAGTACGCAAGACTAGCACGCCCAACTTACAGGCTCTTTGCTTTTCAAAATATAATTACACTCTAAATTTCAGGGATCTAAAAGTTAATCCTTAAAATTGTAGTTAAGAAACCCAATCAAAATATTACAATTAAAAATGAAAACTTAATAGAACTTGAAAAAGTGAAATCCAAAAAAAAAGTAATATGATTGATTGGTCATTAGAATTGATGGTCATATAATCATAAGGATTAACTTTTAATCCATGAAAGTTCGAGTGTAGAGTTGAGAAAAATACTTTGTTATTCGTTTACCATAACAGCTTCAGAAACTATAATGTCATTTAATGCATTATCCAAGGAAGTGACTATGGTGTTTTCACTCCAATTACCTAAAGGGACACCCATAAAAAAAAAAATCCGAACGAATTGTTAAAAGTGACATTTGGACCATACCACCTATGCGAGGTCATAAGACAAGACGGCCCTGGTCCTTATTTGCAATCGGCCATTGGGATTTTGACCCCAATTTTCTTAGATTTTAGCGAATTTGAACCAAAAACTTTTTTTTTATTTTCTGAGTCTTAAAGTACCCCTTATCCCCAATTGTCTTTCATATTTTATATAAAAAATGCCAAGTGGCTGTCTTCCATTTAATTTTCTTCTGATGGCTATTTTGTAAGCACCTGAGAAAACAAATGCCACGGTCGCCATTTGAATTGTCAGCAAAAATTTCATTACTTTGCGAGCTTTGTTGCATTTTGAAAACCATGGGCGATTTTTACTATTGTGGGTCGGTGAGAGATTGGGAGGCCACACCTGCACAAAATCCAACATATGTTAATGTTCCATATGCACTCCATCAATCTTTCATTTACTCTACCAGTACATTGTTATGGTGGTACCAAATAAGCATGTTTAACATTCATGGCCTAGTGGTTGCATCACATTCTTGTTACACAACCAGGGTACTTGGGAAACCGGATTGAGTGTGTACGTCGGTAGTAGAGATGAGAATTAGTGACAGTTATCGCATGGATTATTCATAGTGTTTCTTTCTGTAATAAGTGAAAGATAAATATCGCATGTTCTGTAGCATCGTATTTTTCTAAAAAAACATGGAAAGGTTGGGAAGAAACATGTGGGATTTCATAAAATAAGGGGGGAAAATTCACGGAATACATGCATTCATATTCGTGAGTGTTGATTTAATTCCAGAATACATGCGATCAAAAGAAATTACTAATTTTTTTTTATAATTTAGGAAAACAAATCTTAAAGAACAACTATGGAGCGTAATATATTATGCAAAGAGCCATTCTCGAAGGATTAAATTAAAAGACATTTTAATTTACTCATGCCAAACTCAGTTATACTATTGAAACTCATTTGAATGAAATCACTCATTTTCCGACTGGACACATCTGGGTAATTTGAATCAGTTTTCCTATTCTTGCCAAATCAGTACAGCGTGAGCAGACAGATCGTTGATATGCAATTTTATTGTCAAAATGAACGTTTGGCTTTTTTGAAACTAATTCCTCGATCACTAAATTCATCTTTCTAGTCATCAAGCAGTTAAAATGAGCTATTGTTATCCCGCAAACTCGCAAACTCTTTGCAGTTATGTTTGCTCAAGAAACTGCAAAAATGCCAACGAAATGTTCTTCTAAATGATTGGTCTACCACGGGGAACGTGACTAGAGATCGCGGATTCAAAATTTCGGTATCATGAAAATTGTCCGTGTGGACAGACTCCTGATATTATTTTCTGTATTATATTAATTAATCATGTTAAATTAATCATGTAATTATGAGGGCGAGGAAAACTGGAAAATATGAAACTTGCAATGTATGTGCAATAAGCAGACTGATAAGATTTTGACCTATTCTAAAGGGACAGATTGTGAGACTTCCTATGAGACAAACATGTCAGAGGATGTTCGCAGTCAAGGACAATCGGAGCACAGTGTATATCTATTCATCAAGAACTGTTATAGAGGCATCTGTGTTTAACCTATAGAAGCAAGATGCCCACCTGTTGATGGAACACATTGAATGTGTGTTGTAATGCGCATATGTCAAAACACTTAGAGAACAGGATGTGTGATTTCCTTTAAAACATGTTTCAGCGAACTGAAAAGATGATGAAATGTTCGTCTTGTATCGCCACGGTTGTTGAATCATGGGAAATTTTTCTACTGGCACAAAATCTGTTGCAAACGTCATTTTCTCTTGCCAGTGACAAGAATTTAATCGAGTGTAGACTCTCAAACAGACTGTGGAGAACTGTCCATAACATTTGTGGATATATAACTCTTTAGTGTAGTTTATTACTTTGGAAAGTTGCTAGCATGTCAGAGTCTGCTCAAAATTGGTGCCTTGGAAAAAAAACAAGGTTTTTTTAACATTAAAATTCCAGCAGGACAGCTTCTGTACCAGTGACGTTCACCTTTAACACACTGAGTACCTGTATGGACATACAAGTTGCAGTTATACTTCCAGTCTTCAAGTCACACTTCACAAATAATGGCCGGTCTAGACCAAAAGGACTTTTACGATGTCGGAAATAGTTGAACTGTACTAGCAAGAATTGTCGCCAAGATTTATATGTTGACCTGATTCTACAGAGACTGCTGCGAGCACCCTACAAGAAACTGTTGAATATATTTAATTTATGAGATGGTGTGTTTAATTTGATTTTTTAAATAGGTAAGAAAATATAGATTAATTTGTATGCCATTGTGTATATTGTTTGATTGATCGATTATTAATTAGTATTAAAATCATTTGAAATGTGACCATCTTGGTCAAGTCAATCTTCTAACAAATAGTCATTGTGAATTTTGTTTTATGAACCTCGGGAGGTTACTTTTCTGACCTTTGGTACGTCTGTAACAGTCCCGCATGTTGACATTTTATGATTGATGGATTTTGAGTATGAGTGTGAAGTAAACTTTCATTTTGACCAATGAAAGTTGCAAACCACAATGAAGGCTTTCTTGTTCACGCAATTATTGATTGCGGTGTGTTTGTTTTGTGTAAAATAGAAACTGATGACCAAAATTACCCAAATACAGTATGTTACAGTCAGGAAAATTGGGTGGTTTCATTCATAATTATAAAAAAATCGTGTTGGTACGAGTAAATTTAAAAATATTTGTATTGACATTCAGGAAAAACTACCCTTTTTTATGACACATTAGTTTACAAGGGATTCCATACAGAATTTTTACCAAACTACAATAAGAATATATTAAACTTCTTTTTTGAAATTCAGCCTGTAGGAAGGCCTACAAATTGCACCATCAAGTATTTTATTCTATAGTGGATAAAGCTGTCTGCATGTTATTTTCTAAAAGTAGAATACTTATACAATTTTGTAATACCGACGGATGCCTATTTAGAACGCTAAAAAATGCGTTAAAAAACGTAGGCAATATGATATGCGAAATGTAAAGTTGTCATATATTTTTAAAATTAAGTGAATCTCATTTCCATTTGCCAAAAAGATGTAAAAAACTAGATTAGGCTGTGGTATATATGGTTGGATTTAAAGATGTTCTAATGTCTCTCTAGTGACACTGACAACGCTCTGTCACAGAGACGCGGATTGGGGTTGTTTAACTATTTTTCATCGTCTCTCTAGCTTTGTTAAAGGGGATATATTGACCATTACCGGTAAAATCTTGGGCTCTGGGGCCGAGGCTAAGTGCGATCGGACTATGGCCGTTTAAGTGACTTCCTAAGTCCTCTGGTATCCCCATCGCAGAATAAGAGTCGGCCCTATCTTTTTTCCTTTTGTTCTTCTTATATGTGGTATTATAAAAACATCATCAGAAAAATAGCAATTATCACCGCGACAGCGCAGCGCAGAGGGCATTATGACAAAGGTGTTACCAAGCAAAAGTTAAAAAAGGTTAAATATATGTCATACATTAAAAATTTGAATCTGTCCGAAAGTGCGTCTTGAATAAAAGTTACTATTTTTGTCTCATGCGGCACAAGAAAGTACCTTGAATATTAGCAGTAGTACTCGAGATAGCTTTCAGAGAGTTCTTATGAAAAGTCGATGACCGTTCAAAATGTTTATTTAGGAAGTGGGAAGTAGAGGGTGAGGTTTATGCAATCACACGAAAACATTACACGTACACGCATCCAAAATAGTACATAGTGTTGCTGTACGTGTACTTGTTTGCTTTTATAAAAGGTAGTCACACAAGTTATACACCGAATGTATGTGTTGTGATTTTATCTTTGTTATGTGGAATATGTCACAAACATCAGAACATTTTTTTCAAATTTTCGTCAGACTCAAGTGACTGATGTCGAAAGTCAAGGTATTTCCAAGTTTTTTGCAATCGACAGCAAAGACTACGAAAGCAGCAGTTGATAAGTGTGGCCAGAGAGATAAGGGTTCCAAAAATAAATTTTTCCCCTAAAATTGAAGGACAGGTCGTTTTAATACTTATTAAACCTGATGTAAGACATTTCCAAGTGTTTGAAGAGAAAAAACCTTTGACCCGTGCCGCAAAAGGTTGTTGCCTTTCAACTAACACTTTGGAATCACACACACTCACTTTTCCAAAATGACGTTTTCAGAAAAAAGTGTCACTTTGCAGTAGGTCAAAGGTCACAGCACGATAACATGGAACAACATTCTGAACAGAACAATCTAGTAAACTTATCGTAAATGCTGCAATGATGCCATCAGTTAGTTAGTAGAGAGACAGGACTATTGGGTCATCTCAGTAACGCCGCCGAATGCACAGCCATTTCTGCACAGGAAAATGTACCTTGTTTTGCTGCCCGCATATTCCACTAGTGTTTTTAATGTTATATAACCATATTCTTTAAAGTTAGCTTTTGGACCACCATGAATTTTGACTTAAAAACACAATGCCACCAAATACCAATTTCGACTAAATTGGTTAAAAAATACTTTTTCCATCAGGGGTAACCATGCACACAAAAACTCATAATTTCCACTTAATATAAAAAATATGGTCTTTGCTTTGGCACATTAAAATTTCAATGATGAAAGATTCAGAACAGGCTGCACAAACGCTCAAAATAGCGGGTAACGGTAGTTGGTAACGGTTCTTCTCCTTCTTACATCGCTGAGTTCCCATGGTTTTGTATATATTCGCATTTAAGCTGATTTAAGGTGATTGAAAACAAATTTCTACATCAAAATGTTGAAAACGCGGCAATTGACCGCAAAGGTTACATTCTTGACTCTGGGTCTGTATGACCAATTCGGATCAAATGTTCACTTTCTTTGGCCGCTTCTCTCAATTTGACTTTACTCAGTTCGCATCTGAGATCCATCTTATTGGATCCGATTCAGTATCATTCGCCAACGTATCGCTCTTTTTTATCTTAAAAAAAAACAATTACCAATGCTGACAGATTTATAAAGGTCAATCCTGATCATGTGTTAACATTTTACGAGACAAGCAATGGCATCGTCATTTACGATTTTGCACCTTCGCTGTAGTTCTTGTAAGGTACACCATTTGCCTGGGCAACGTCAAAATTGATATGCAAGATTCAAAGAAAAAATCGGTCAAATCGCTTAAATTTCAGAAAGAAATATGATATATGAGTGCTAACAGCTGTAGATTTTGTTTAATTTTGATGTCATGTATGACATATTCACTTTAAAGATTAATCACATTAATGCAATTTCTAAAGCGCTTTTTTCATCTAATGTAATCAATTATAATACACACAAAACTATTCAGCTAAGATGATTGTTTTTTCTTCTTTGCAACATGAAAGGCGTTAGTAAGTCCCACATCCAATCCTGCCGTGTTCTACTTATGTGCTA
>JAMKCH010042224.1:0-14027 GCA_023653785.1 Ophioderma brevispina
CTTTGGATTAGTTGTGTTCCACAGCAGCTTGATTTTATTAATTAAGGGGCAGAATAATCCCCAAAGGCTGGAGGGTAGTCTACCCCTGTGAAGGCCTTAAGTTTTTGATAACCTTTGGTCCTTTGAACTGGACTAGCGTACTTTTGCCATCATTTTGTGACTTTGAGCAGTGACTCTATCATTTTGTGACTTTGAGCAATGACTCTAGTGTTTTTTGTAGTATGAGCATAAGACTCTTATATTATTATATGCCTTTTCTCCCACCTTTTGAAGGGAAGAAAAGTGGTTACGCCAGTTTGTGTTATTGCCCATCCCTGTTGGGTGACGGGCTATGTTTAGCTCTGGTTCATTCATCATTGCCAGTTTCACCGTTGATACAGTAACGTGTTATCCTCTTGTAAATAAGTTAGTGTTTGGTCGTTATCCAGTGACTTAGAGTACTTCCAACTCCCTTTGTGGCGCATGTTATGTGTTAATCGGGTAAGGCACTTTTAAAAGATATTATACCGATTGTAATTAAGATTTGCCATTAACTATAAGTGTAAAGGTTACTTTTAGTATTTAATTATTTTAAATTTCTAATGATGATCAGCTGACTTGTTCGCGTGTTTCGTTCTGACAGCTTTCAATTTGGCATCAGTTGTTTTACTCATTTGTATTCTATTGTATTTATATATAATGAAGCTCTTCTTCTTAGCCGTATCCAGAGAATGTACATAGAAATTGGTATACCATCAGCTTCCTTTGTAAATTCTTTTCAAGCTTTAAACGTTTACACCACTGCACCAACCCATATTATACGTATAAGTACAAAATCACAATGTTTTAAAGTTGAATATTAACATTCTTTCTCTTAGATATAATAGATGTTTATGGGCGACGAGTCTGTTTGCAGATACGAGAAGGGGACATAAAAATGCAGATACGCAAGCAATAGTAAGATTTATATATATCCGGAACTAAAAGATCCAGACGGTGAAGTCGTGCAACTAGCAATACTGGATGGAGATGGCATTATGGCTGCTGCAGGCGAACAAGTAGCACAAGAGTAAGAGCATGAACTTCGCAGAGGTGGACTGAATGTAAAAAGAGGGGTGATCTCAACATCAGCCGGAGTTTTGCCCACGACAAGATATTTCACATCGACGTGCGATGCAGTAGTTTACCATGACAGTCCTACTAAATTTAAAACGGCTCTGCATGCAGTCTTGCAATCCGCTGATAAACAATACGTGAAATCAATTGCCTTTCCCGCTATCACATCTCTTCCGGCAAGCTTCGTGGATGCGTACTTTGAGGTCATTTATGAATTTGAAAAATGTGACAATCCCATCTGCTTGCATTTCTTACAAACTGTGATATGCGGCAATAAAAGTGACACTCTTCAAGAATATATTATTAACAACAAAAGAGAACTTGAAGGTCTGAGTTTACAAGAGCTGCCGAAGAAAGGGTGTTATTTGTGGACGGAGATGACAGAGCAGCAGAACAAAGAGATTTGGAAGGTAGTGTTCATAAAATTACCACCTTAGACCTTCAGTTGTTTAGACCTGTGGTGTTCAATGATCCTATACCAAAAGGAATAATTGTGGAAACTTATAATATTCCAATGATATAACATACTCATGCGTTTTTGTTGTACCTCAAGACATGCAAGTTATATTACCTCAGTTAAATAGTCTTAGATAAACTCCTGCATACCGCATACGTCTCAACATACACTTAAAATTGGGGTGTTAAAAGTTTAAGTAGGTGTCAAGATAGTCGGTGTTATTTTCTGGTGTTGAAGCTTTTTTATTCCCGATCACAGTATTACTGATTTCTTCAGATGAATCGTTTTGAAGATTGGATTTCACATTTGCAATTGGAGTTCTGATTTAAGTGAATAAAACGATGATTCAAAATCCCAGCATATCCTTAGAAAATATACATTTGTGATCTCGATTCCTATTTTTGAAACATTTAAGTTGGGCGTCATCTTTTAATATCTTGAACTTGTGGTCTGTAGAGGCCTTCATTACTAATAACGTGCTCGAGCTCAGTTAATACTCGACCACCTCGTATATTATGAAAGAACAGTGTGCTTTCTTAACTTAATTTTCTTAACAGACACAGTGTTACGCAAGGATGCTAAGAGGCAAAACAGTGGCGTAACAGGCGGGGGGGGGGGGTGGACAGGGGAAGGTTGCCACCCAAAAGAGCTTTGACCGGAAAGAAAAGCTGGAAAATCATCCTAAATTAGCCCTTTTTTGCTTGCTCACTAGGACATTTTTACCTCCAACCAGGAAATCTGCCTCAAAACCACCTCAACCGGGACAATCTGCCTCAAAACTGGGGAATTCGCCCCTCTGATAAGTAACCCCTGCCCCTAGAACCAAGAGTTGGAACGAAGTAATAATGAAACGGACACCGTAGTATTAGTAATCTTTAAGAGAAACAGAGATTTCCACATTTATTGTATGATCTTTTAGATACGGATACCAGTGAGGTTATTCAAGACGAAGACACCGAGCTACAAGACGATCACCTGTTTCCAGAACTCAAGGAAAATAGTGATGAAGATTTTCAAAGCCAAGATGGGAAACCACAGAATAAAAATGAATCAGGTAGGTCAATGGAAATGTATTCCGCCAAGAAAGATGCCAACCTTAAAGACAGTGATTTATCAGAAAGGGTCAAAATATTTGAAATTTGCAGGAATAACTTAAAAGTGAAGGATAAGTCTGTATAATTCTCATAAGTTACTTTTTCGGTGAGTCCTTGGTGTAAGATATTCATGAGTTAGACTATAGTAAAGACTCTTTTACGGATAAAGCTGTACAATCCTTGTAATCCTTTGATCCTCTTATAGAAGATTTCATGCTAGGCTAGTTTCATGATATCTTACATGCGAAGCTGAACCCCCTTTTCAGCGTAGAATTGACAGAAAAGGAAACGGCCGTGTTCCAAGATACGATTCCCCATTCAATTACGTGTTGTAGTGTCCGTACGGACAGTAATGACTAAAATTTCAGATTTTGTCCATATTAGGATGCTTCTGGTCTTATCATTTGCAGGGTATGTTAGGATTTTCATACTTGTTACATACATGTAAAAATCTGATTTTTTGTGATTGTTTCGATTTTCTGATTTAGCAAATCACTGATGGTGCCTTTAAGCTAATTTTGAGGTCTATCGCAACTTTAAAGGTGCTTGTTCCGATTTATGTGCATTGTGTTCTCTACTTGATATGAGATCCTCGCACTTGCACATACACCCCATCAAGTACCGTAAGAAACAAACTTGCGGTTTTGATGGTAGACGCAATAATGCATGTTGCAAAGCCCTATCAATACTGTGCTAATATTGATGGTTAACCACTAAAACGGTGTTTTTTTTGTTTATATCTTGGGAATGAAATGGATCTGAGAGCTCAAATTTTTGGACGACAATGAGAAAAATACGGGCTTTCATCTGATATCAAAATCGATACTTCTTCCGGGTAAATCAGGGGGTCCCAAAGTCGATCGCAACACGCACTTTAATACATGTACTTTATGTGTTAATCGAGTATAAGTCCTAGACGTCCTAGTTTGAAGGAATTTAGTATTTTATCGATATCAAAAAATAGATGCATCAAAACACCCAGTGGATATTTGAAAAAATAAGAAAACAAATACTAACAAGAAACCAATTAATAACATGCACTGATGTTGCAGGAGAATCTTCTGCAGAACAAGAAGATGTGAAGATAAAATTGGTGTTTGATCGTGGAAAACAAGAAGATGATGGTGGGAGAAATGAAGACGATAGTGACGGACTCGAAGATGAGAGTGAAAGAAATGAAGATCACAGACTCCAAGATGATAGTGAGAGAAATGAAAATGATAGTGAAGCACCCGAAGATGATAGTCAAAGAACTGGGAATCATAGTGAAGGACTCGAAGATGATACCGGAAGAAATGAAGATAATACCAAAGGACTCGAAGATAGTACAAGACAAGGTGACACTGAAGGTAAGAACGAGAATACACAAGTGAAAGCGGAATACAAAGGGTACATACCTTATGACAGTGGTAAATATTTCCCCGTGAACAGCAGTGGAATTATAATACATTGAAAATAATTACTGCTCCTCATTTTACAGTTAATACCGTAAAAAGGTTTAAAATGACAGTATTTGGCTGTAATTTGAAATACATTTTTATATTCAATTTTTCAAGCCTATTATGACTAAATTTTAAAAATTAAAGTCGTATTCAAATTTTAGAAAATATCAACATTTGTGCACATTTGTATACGTTTGTAATGTATACAACAATACATTTTTTCAGCTTTAAAATTTTTTAGAGTATTGAACAAAATATCGCAAACAAATACAACTTTTGCAATTTGTTACTACTTTTCGTAACAGACTGAAGATTTACACTTAGGCAACGTAAAAACTAATGTCTACGTTGACGGACAGACTTACTAAGTTGATTTGGTCAACAGTAACTTTTATAGACCGTATTCAATATGACGTGAGCCACAAGACATGTTGGTGGACAAGATGCATACATTCCAGGACTAAAATTCATTAAGCTGTCAATCGATCCATGTTTAGCGATTGCATAGAGATCATTGACAGGTGAATGTATTGTAGTACTGGAATACTTACATACATACAAGCGGCATTTGATATAGCGCCTTCTCAAAACAAGGTCAAAGCGCTTTACAAAATAGAGAGTGATTACTATTTAGCCTAAAACATAGTAACACAACAGGTATTGTAAAAGATGAACCATGAGATAAGTACATAACATCAAACTATAAAATAAAAAGGAAACAGCTGCACAATGAAATATCATGTGAGGCGATAACAAAAAACTAATTTAAGCACACGATCAACTCTTAGGAAATAGATGAAATTTTAGAGTTTTCTTAAAAGTAACAATGGACTTGGAGTGGCGAACAGAGATAGGCAAAGAGTTCCATAGCCTAGCTAGGGGCCGCATTGCTGAAAGCCCTGTCACCCACTGACCTTTTTGTGCTGGAAACAGTGAGGAGCGTCTTGTCATCTGCAGATCGCAATCCTGGCCTGCCAGGAATATACAAAGAGAGGTATTCGGACAAGTAAGATGGCAATTGTCCGGAAATGCCCTTGTAAGTAAGAAGCATAGGCTTAAAGACAACGCGCTCAATAATTGGTAGCCAATGGAGCTCTTTAAGGAGTGGTGTGGCTGGTGTCCTTCTATCAGATCTGAACACCAGCCTGGCTGCTCTGTTCTGCAAAATCTGAAGTTTACTTCGATCTCTGGCCGACATTCCATACAAAAGTGAATTGGCATAGTCAATCCGAGATAAATCAGTGAACGGACGAGATGATGACAACTCTCAAATGTGATAAAGCGGCGGATCCGGTAAATATTGCGAAGGTGGAAGTTAACAGACTTAATGATGACCTTTATATGTTCAGTCATAGACATTGTCTGATCAAACACGACACCAAGGTTTCTAATTGCCGAGGACTGGGGAACATCCACTCTCCCGACCCTGATGGTAATATCTTTGAGGCGACTTGTGTAATAGGATGAGCATGCGATGAAAAATTCTGTCTTTTCATCATTCAATTTGAGTTTGTTACAGCGCATCCACTCACTGATTTCAGCAATACAAATAGAGAGTCTTTTGACAGCATGTTGCAAAGCCCTATCAATACTGTGACGTTAATGTTGATGGTTAACCACATAAACGGTGTTTTTTTGTGTATATCTTGGGAAATGAAATGGATCGTAGGACTGCAAATTTTTGGACGACAATGAGAAAAATACGGGCTTCATCTGATTATCAAAGAGGACGATACTGTCTTCCGGTTAAATCAGGGTCCCAAAGTCGATCGGCCAACACGCACTTTTCAATACATGTACTTAGTGTTCAGTCGAGAGTTTAAGTCCTAGACGTGCCTAGTTTGAAGGAAATTTAGTATTTATCGAGATCAAAGAATAGATTGCATCAAAAGCACAGTTGTGTATTTGAGAAAAATAAGAAAAACAAATACTAACAAGAAACCAATTAATTAACATGCACTGTGTTGCAGGAGAATCTCTGCATGAAACAAGAATGTGAAAGATAAAATTGGTGTGTTTGATCGTGGGAAAACAAGAAGATGATGGTGGGAGAATGAAGACTGATAGTGACGGATCGAAGATGATAGTGTGAAAGCAATTGACAAGATCACAGACTCACAAGGATGATAGTGAGAGAAATGAAAATTGATAGTGAAGCACCCGAATCATGATAGTTCAAAGAAAATGGGGAATGATAGTGAGTTGGCCTGAAGATGATAGAAGAAATGAAGATAATACCAAAGGACTCGAAGATAGTACAAGACAATGGTTTACACTGGTAGGTAGAACGAGAGAAACACAAGTGAAAGCAGAATACAAAAAGGGTTACCTACTTAGACAGTGGTAATATTTCCCGTGAATCAGCAGTGATTATAATACATTGATAAATAATTACTGCTCCTCATTTTAAAGTTTAATAACGTAGAAAAAGGTTTTAAAATGAGTAGGATTTGGCGTTGTAATTTGAAATAATTTTTAGATTCAAAAATTTTTTCAAGCCTCTTATGTAGCTAAATTTTAAAAATTATAAGTCTATTCAATTTAGGACAATTGTCAAATTTGTGCACATTTGTATAAGTTTTAATGTATAAGACAAAAAAACATTTTTCAGGCTTTAAAAAACGTACGGTAAATTTTTAGATGGATTGCATACCAAAATATGGCAAAACAATAAACGTCATTTTGCCATTGTTGTTACTACCTCGTAAGTCAAATCTGAAGAATTTACACTTGAGCAACGTTAAAAACTTATGTCTACGTTACGGACAGGAGCTACTAGATTGAGTTTGGTCAAACAGGTAACGTTTATATAGACAGTATTCAATCTGACGTCAGCCACAAGACATGATGGTTGGCAAGATGCATACATTCAGGACTACAATACCTTAAGATTCAGCAATCGATCATGTTAGCATGCCTAGGGATCATTGACAGGTGTAATGTATGTAGTAATTGGAGATACATACATACATACAAGCGTGGCATTTGATATAGAGCCTTATCAAAACAAGGTCAAAGGCTCCAAAAAGAGAGTGTGATTACTATTTAGCCTAAAATTATAAACACAAACAGGTTTTGTAAAAGGGATGAACCATGAGATAAGTACTAAATAAACTTAAATAAAAAGTGAAACAGGATGCACAATTAAAATATCATCGTGAGGCGATAACAACAACTAATTTGGGCACACGATCAACTCTTAGGAAATAGATGAAAAGTTGTTCGAAGCGTTCTTAAAAGTAACAATGGACTGGTAGAGTGGCGAACAGAGATAGCAAAGAGTTCCATTAGGCTAGGGCCGCATTGATTGCTGAAAGCCCTGTCACCACTGAATTTTGTGCGGTAACAGGTCAGGACCTTGTAATCTGCAGGATCGATCCTGCGTGCCAGGAATATCAAGAGAGGATTCGGAGCAAGTAAGATGGAAATTGTCCGGAAAATGTCTTGTAAGTAAGAAGATAGGTCTTAAAGACACCGCGCTCACTAATTGGTAGCCAATGGAGCTCTTTAAGGAGTGGTTTTGGGGGAATGGTGTCCTTTATCAGATCTGAACACCAGCCTGCGGCTCTGTTATGCAAAATCTGAAGTTGACTCCGATCTCTGGCCGACACTCCATACAAAAGTGAATTATTGGGCTAGCAATGCAAGATAAAATCAGTGAACGGGCGAGATTATGATAACAACTCTCAAATGTGATAAAGCGGCGGCGTGATCGGTTAAAAGTGCGAGGTGGAAGTTAACAGATCTTGTGTGACATTTACGATGTTCAGCATAGACATTGTGACAAACACGCCACCAAGGTTTCTAATTTGCCGAGGACTGGGGAACCTCCACTGTCCCGACCTGATGGTAATATCTTTGAATCAACTTGTGTAATAGGATGAGCATGCGATGAAAAAGTTCTGTCTTGTTCATCATTCATTTGAGTTTTGACAGCGAATCCACTCACTGATTTCAGCAATACAAAGAGGAGAGTCTTTTGACAGCATGTTTGGCTATCACCATCAATTTTAGGATCAAATGTCAAATAGAACTGTACATCATCAGCATACATGTGGTAATACAAGCATATTGTTATGCTTTCGGATGATTGATGCGATACAGTATGGTGTGTACATTTATGAAAAAGAGAGGCCCGACCATAGAACCCTGAGGAAGACCGAAGGGAAGGAGCTGTTTTGAAACTTGCATCCCCAAAGCGCACACGAACAGCGCTGGTTCTGCAGGTAAGACTGAATCCACTGTACGGCAGTACCTTGAATTTTGAAAGTATCACGCAGCCTACACAAAAAAGAATGGCTTCAATGATCAACAGTATCCAAAGCTGCAGAAAGATCTAGCAGCACAATAAGCAAATGGCGTTCTACGGTTGCATGAATTGCATTGAGGATATTCGGTCTCTGACACGCAGAAGTGCCGTTTCAGTGCAGTGTCGTTCTTTGTAAGCTGACTCTCGAAATCTTTCTCATTTAAGTCATTTGATACAAGAGTGATCCTTTTTCTGGGCACTCACTATTTTTTCCATGAAGCTTAGACACGCAACTAATATTTGACACATGGCGATAGTTTTTGAGCACTCTTTGTCTAGGGAAGGCGTTTTGAGAATGGGTGTCACGGCAGCTTCCAGGAGCTTAGCTGCTGGGAAAACACCCGTGCGGATAGACTTGTAATGAATCAGTGTTAAGTGGCTCAGCAAGAGTTGCAATATTCTCCTTAAGTAACACCTATGGAATGGTGTCTAAGGAGGAAACATGATTTTATGGAGTTGACATAATCAGCTTGGTTACCTCTTCAACCGTGACTGGATTAAACTCATCTATTGGAAGGTCTCATCAGTATTTTCCCGCTTGGATCATTCATGCGAGTTCGACTGGAAATATCAAGGTACCGTCTGATTTTGTATACCTTGTAGCTGAAAAACCTGGGCAAATGAGATACTTAGTCAGTTTATTAGCTGAATTACAGTTAGGACGTTGGTTTGTTTTGGGGTTCAGAAGCTGATTCAGAGTAGCAAACATTGGTTTTGTTGTTATGCATTTTTCTCATTGTTCTCTGTAATAAACTTCCTTAGCATGATGATATGAGGTTTATTCCCGTCACTGCTGATTGTGTACAGTGAAGCATTCCAGATGCGACCACTATTTAGTTTTTAACCATTTTATCTGTTTTCTTAAACGTGTACGTTCAGTCTGGCTTTCATCAATTATCTTTATTCAACCGAAGGTGCTCGTGGTCTAAATGCGGGGAAATGCTGTTGATGGGGTGCATGGGCGTCGAGTACACTTTAATAAAGATCTATAAAATTTACCAAGCAACCTAATGCATGTGAGCCCTCACGAAGGGTCAAGACTGCCAATCATGGGTGAAATGTCATTTGAGAATGGAGTCCTTGTCAATATCCTTTATATTTCGGATGGGTGACATCTTTTCTCATGAGTGGTGATTTCTGGCTGACTAATCGTTAGCGCAATTAATCAAACGATGAGTCAGAAGTCCTTAGCCCGGCAAGATGGTACCAACCAGCAAAATCTAATCCATCTTCAAGACTGAAGATATGATCAGGCAGCAGTGTACCAGTCTTTATGGGTAGGGGCCCACTAATATTTGATGAAAGAAATTAGCAAGCCAGAATCTTCCAAAACAATGAATTAGACTCCTGGTTTATGCGGGGGGTCACATGTACGTTGAAAGTCAGCCCAGCAGTATCGTGTAGCTGGGAAACAGAGAGCAATATCATTAAGGAAAGTATCAAATTCATTTAAGAACTTGACTATTTTGCGTCTATATTGGTCCACCAACATGGCTGGCCCTATGAATACAGGTCTATTTTATATAATTTTTCTAATACATTATATTTTCTAATACATATCTAATCAAGTGTTTGATGGCATTCTTTTCTTCCTATTTTTAAAGTATACTGATACTTTTACGGTTGGTTATGTTTCGGTATTTTACAGTTGTATACACAGCAAGATTCCTATCACGGTGTCAACTCAGAGCATAGGCTACTTCATGGGTACTCTTAGCTCTATTCCAAAGGGACCCCTTGATGTGACCATTATTGAGTTAGTACCTACCAACTAAGTACTTGTGGAAAAGGGATAGAACCACTGGGATGGATAGCATGCTATTGTTTACTTAGCAGTACCCATCCGATAGTGTACTCTGCAAGTTGCCTGCTAGGTGAATGGGACAGGTACCCATGTAAGCCACCAGTAGTGGGGTAACCTCTGAGCTACTCCACGGGAGTACCTTCACAGGTATCCCCTACCAAGCTGCCTAGTAGGACAGAACATGGGGTGGACATAGATGGCGCAAAACTCCCTTGTTGTTTACGGACTGTCTGAATAATTTTAAGTATGAGTAACATCTATATTTGAGTTGAGTAATCACCAAAACCCCTACTCTAATGACATTTTGTGTAAAAACAGATAACCTATGTGACCCAAAATTGTTAAATAAGGATAAATTACTAAAATAATCACTCAAAAGCTCAATTTGCATGGCTTGTTTAGTACCCATGCAGGTTCTCCCGCATGGTGTGACTAGTGGTTAAGCTCTGTCGTGGTTTTTTTTGTACCAAGGTGGATTGTTACCCCCACCTTGCGGCCGGCGATGTGCGTACCCTTTGCGGGTGGGTACTCCGCTGGCTACTTAATAGTCACTTCAAAGTGTACTCCCATGAAGAAATTGGTTGTGTAGTTAATTTAAGTTTGGGGTATTCCTACCTTTACAGATTGATAATAGTTAAATGGACCCTTCCTTATGTCATATAGTGATTTCACTCTTACACCAAAAGAAAAATTAGTAAGTTCTTACATTTGACAAATTTGTTTTCTATAATTTTTACTATTTGATCAGAACGAAAATTGGAAATCGAGTGTATGCGGTAATGCCGATTACAGTGATATCTCGCAGTATGTAGCAGTTTACACATTGGTTTTCAAACAATGGAAATTGGTATTTATTAAAAATATATAATTAATATTCCTTATGAACAGCTATACAAAAGCAGAAACTGTCCTGGTTATCTAGTACAATCCGATTCTGAAGCGGAGTATTGAAGAAAAAAACCAAGAGAACGAAGATGATATTAAATTGGTGATATCAATAAATATGTAAAATAAAACTCGAAAATAAGCGTATGATATACACTGTTGTCATAAAGTTGGAATATTTTATCAGACCCAATCTTTATAAACATTATTTTGCATCGGAAAACTCTCAGAGGTATCATATTGGAGTAGGTGAATGATTTATGATGTTGTGTCAAACTACCCAGGGGAGTGAACCATGCTATAATTTAATAACGTTAAACAATGCTTTTGTTGGGAGCTGAAAAAAAGCCAGGACGGCTGTGTTTGTCCTTTCCCTGAGGCCACCCCACGCTAGTGTACAAGAGTCATATATTTCAGAGTAACAACAAAAATCGACCCAAACAGAGGATTCCTTAGGTACTATGCCCGTCCAACGGCGATGGTTTCAATACGCGGAAGAGGCTCTGCATTCCGATGGGAAGGGTACTAAAACAGAAGCCATACGGTCAGCTGATTTCCCCGGATATCGCAGTAGTACTGTTGGATAATCCTCAGCATCATCGAATAAAGGTGGGTTCATTCAGAAAATCTTCAGGACGACCATGATTGACTACAAGACGAGATGGTCGCCGATTTGTTAATCTGTGCCGTAGAACCCCGAAAATTCCAACGAGCCGTCTTCGTCTTTGTGGAGAGGACACTATGGAATCAACGTTTCCCGCCCAACTGGAAATCAGAGAATTGCTTGATAACATGGTTACAAAGCAAGAGAATGATTCAAATGTCAACACCTAACCGTCACAACAGGAAGTTGATCGACGTCGCGGGGCTAGAGAGCACAGAAGAATACAGCTTGGACACAGACGAAATGTAGTGTTTATGAACGAGAGCCGAGATGATGACTCGCCTATTCAGGAAACGACTCAAGATGGTGGTGGTCTCTAGTGATGGTATGGGCGGTCTTCATGATTGCAGGAAAAACAATTCTATCATGGTGGGGCCAGATGGAAACAGAACGCCTCGTGTACCTGGGATAAATTATGGAAAAACACGATGCCATCATTGGCAAAGGTGGGTTGTTCAAACAATTTCAGTGCAAGACGAAAACGCCACGCCGCACAGGTTCGCTGCAGTGAAACAATTTCTGGAGGCAGACGGGGTGGAGCAGATACCGTGGCCTGTTTGCTCCCCTGATTTGATCCCTATAGAGCATGCCTGGAATGCCTTAGGCCGAGCCACCAATGACAAGGACAATTTTCCTCAAACTCTACAGGAGCTATCTCAGGCTTTGACCGATGAGTGGGACGCCCTGCCCATTGACACCCTAAAGAACCTTGTGGACAGTATGCAGCGACGTCTTGACGCACTGATTCATGCAAGGGATGGCCAAACTCGATATTAGTGACTGATTGACATTAAAAACAGTACTGTTGAACATTTCGATGCATTAAATCACCAAAAATGTGTTATCTGTAACACGGACTGATGTGAAGAAATTGTAACAAAATCCTTAAATCTGCTGTTCAAATACCCCCTTTTCCTTTCAGGCTAAGGACACAGTTCGTAAAGGGTTAATCATGGACTAAGTTCATGGTGATATGTTCAGAAGAGATTGATCAATCAAGTAGTGTGGCGATATTCACCCTAGATATCATAAATAACTCGCACTGTAAGAATTTTATAAAGGACATCGCCGGTTAAGGAGAGAAGGAGGCCCTCTATAATCATCACAGTTAAATTTTGAGTTGGTGTTTTACAACTACTTTATTATGTATGCAAGGTGTTTTTAGCATCAAAATACAAGGGAAAATGAGAAAAGTAAGAGAAACTTCAGGGGCATGCTCTCTTGAAAAAGCAAAGCTTAGAGCATAGAGCATGCCTCCGTTTCAATGGCCATATATGACTTAAATGAAGAAACAGGAAGATGTTGCATAGCTGCCCTTTGTTATGGAGTTTGTAAGTGATGCCTAGATAGACCTTTCGTCTTTCATAAGCTACAAAGAGGCTACTTGAGGCAGCCCTTTATAATTTTAATTTTACCCAAATACTTATTAGCAATGCTGATGTAGTGCAATGAGTGCTAAGATTTGTATTATATAATCATCTTTACACCAAGCAGACCCACATCTTAATGACAAAGCATGCATGCATCCAAGACCGCGATATTTATATCATGAGCAAGATAACGCAAGCTATGAGCCAACGAAATCCCAATTTCCATGTAGTACTGGCTGTGCCTCCCGAATATCCCTTCTCAATACTGACCAGGAAGGCTTCACCAGCTAGCGCGTCAACGCGAGGTACTGGGAATTTAGCTTGATTTTGAAATGGGTGTCTTGGGACTCACTCAAGCACCTCTCCTGCTGGGTTGATTAAAAACTCATTAAAATGTGTTTGGTCAAGCTGTTTTAATGCAAATTACCTTGAAAGTCCAGACCTTACACTGCTACTTGAAGGTTGTTCTGTGTGAGCTTATGACCTTGTTATTTTCAATGCTCTCCTAATGTGTGCAATCTAATGTCATGTTTCAACTTCCTGCTCAGCATAATGAACAAATCTTCTTTTGATTCCACATTTGACTATAGTTAGTGTAAGATGTTAGTGTTTGACTCTTGGCTGGCCAAGAGTCACTCTGGTAATTTCCTAGGGCTTCGCAGCTCAGTTGATACTTTTACCTGAATAATCGAGCCCTAGATCTAGGGCTATTTCCATGGCGTAGTTCAATAGCTTTCATTCACCAGTATATTGAGCAAATACACCCCAGTATTTTAGTATGATATATGATACACAGAACAGCCATGGTCAGCTGTTGTTAACATGTGCCCATCCAAGGCTACTGAACCGAATCCTTGCTAGATTAGCATGCCTTACATCATGTGGTATGATATGTAAGTAATAGGTT
>JAMKCH010042225.1:0-13815 GCA_023653785.1 Ophioderma brevispina
TGGGGTAGACAGACATATGCACTCACCTAGTATACAAATACAAAGTATTGACTGGACGAACAACTTAACTTTATTTCGTAGTTGGCCATTTTCTTTTCAAAATCCGATCTCTTTTGTAATGCGAGGAAGAAATCGAAAATTTTTTTAGGTATTTTCTGTCCCCATTTTAGTAAAGGACGAAGTCCAAACTTCCGGTAGAAAAGACGTTTCATATAGAAGTCCCGTTATGCAACAATGCGGCCAAATACATTGATTCCGTCATGCGCTGTATGAGTTGTGCATTAAGCGCTTGACGAAATGAATGGGCCTACCTCCTTTTTCATGCAATGGGACCTTCTATATGAAACGTCAACCAAACGCCGACTCAATAACCTACCTCAATTGGAATATACTATAGTTTTTTTTTCGGGGGGGGGGGGGAGTAAGTCCTTAAATTATGTATTTAAAGAAATGACTGATTCCAAACCTATTATTCCATTAGCTGTGGTGAAGTGTTTCTTTCTATTTATCTTTGGGGAAGAGTGTGAGTGCTGGGGATCTTTGAAGCCAAAATTAAAAAAAAATCGTATGCTTTCTTAAGTTTTTTTTCTGGGAGGGGGAGTAACTACTCCTTAAATTAGGTCATATGAAGAACTGACTGATTCCAACCTAATACTCCTTAAGCTGTGGTGAAGTGTTCTATTTCTTTGGGGAAAGAGTGGCGGTTGCTGGGATATTTTGAATCCAAAATAAAAAAAAAAAATCGTATGGTTAACTTTTTTGCTTTTCTTTGAAAAAATTTGAAAAAAACAGCCGGCGAATATCCTTAGGTGAATGTTCGGTAGGCCGAATATCCGTCTAGCCGAATATCCAATATACTGCTAACTTTACCGTGCTTCCGCCCGCACTTGTTGCGATCTTTTGTGAGTTCTACTTGGCAAGATAACTAACTCGCCAAGATGACATCTACATTTATGAAGTCAACTTGGCAAATAATTTATCTCACCATGACGTAATCTACTTTTTGTGAAGGCGACTTGACAAGAAACTCTATCTCGCCAATACGACATCTACTACTTTTTGGGTTAAGTCAACTTCGCGAGATAATCTATCTCCGCCATGACGACATCTACTATTTTGGTGAAGTCAACTGGTAAAAAAATCTATCTCGCCAAATGAACATCTACTTTTTGGGTGAATTCACTTGGCCAGATAATCTATCTCGCCATGACGACACTACTTTTTGTGAAGTCAACTTGGCAAGAAAGTCTATCTCGCCACGTGAACTACATTTCTTTTGTGAAGTCAACTCGGCAAGATAATCTATCTCGCCAAGACACATCTACCTTTTGTGAGTCAACTTTTGGTAAGAAATCTACCCCTCGCCAAGAACTACATCTCACTCTTTGTGAAGTAAACTTGCCAATATCTATCTCGCCATGGCGACATCTACTTTTTGTTAAGTCAACTGAGCAAGATAATCTATCATCCAACAAAACCATGACGTCATATACCTTTTGTGAAGACGCCTTGACAAGATAATCTACTCACCAAGACCGAACATCTACTTTTTGGTGAAGTCAACTTGCAGATAATCTATCCTGACCATGACCGTCACCTACTTTTGGAAGTCACTTGGCAAGAAAATCTATTCGCCAAGATGACATCTACTTTTTGTGAAGGCGACTTGAAAAGAAAGCCTATCTCCCTTGACGACTAGAAAAAGTGTTTAAGAAGGTCAAGAAGTTGAGAAAAGTATGTGACTATGTCAACATAATGATGATATTATGTCGACTTGTTTAAATAACTATGTTCCATCCTTGATGGCACTTAAAACGTGCTTAGCGTACCAATGTGTATGTTAAAGTCCTGATTTTTATATGGTTCATCGTCATCAAAAATACAGCCTGAGTACTAGTGCCAATACTACAAATGACGTCCGCGAGATGGCAGTCTTTGGTTTTGACGATAATGTGGGTGCTTACGGAGTGACTTAATCTATTATTTGATGATCAAGTTAAAAACCAAAACAATGTCGGCTCGGAAGCAAAGGTCAGTGGGGAAAAAATCCTCGGAAAAACAGCGAAGAAATGGTGCTCAAAAAGTTAAAGACGACTACTCTGTTGAATGGCGTATATTAACAAATCACTGTTTTGCAGATTTGCATGATGACAAACATGTAAGATAAGATTTGAATTTAAATGGGCAAAAAATGCAGAATCCGCAGTCATGGCAGTAGTCACTCATGTAGTACCATTTTTCAAATTTCTGTGAATATCATTTCTCCATTTCAGGTATCAATGAAACTGTGATAATGAAAATTTATTGATTTATCTTCCATCTTTTTGCTGATAATTTTTAGCTAAAACTTCTGAAGTATATTGAGGAATAGTTGTCAGGAGAGCTTTCCAAAAGGCCCCAAAATTATGCAAAAATGCCAAAACGATGAGCTTCCAGGGTGTGCCCCCTGGACCCCTGCGGGGGCGTTGCCCTGGACCCCACAGGGGCCCTAAGGCGGGGCCCCCTGGGACCACACCCGGTGAAAGATTCGCGCCAAGGCGCTCGCTATGCGCGGCTTAGCGCGCACATCTCAAACCTTCACAATTAATGGATCTCTCCGAGAGTTCACCCCAATGTTGGCAGGTCTGTATTGCTGGAACTCAACTTAGTTTGGATGGGCGTAATAATCTGCTTATTGTTGCTGCATTTTAATATCTTTGCTATCGCGTTCATCCAAATGAGTTTTAGGTCGGCATGAATGCCCTGTTTGAACTGCTCAATTAAACCAAGCCAAGTTGATTGAAGTCTTGTTTCACTTCTTGGAGTGAGCCACCTATCCAACATTTGTTCTGAACTCTAGCAAACTCAACATGAGTTTGATCTGCAAGTTTCTTCGCACTCCGAAAATTTTGCCTATTTATCACTCAGGCTACTATTCATCAGGCCTAAGAATAGGAATGCTTTAAACTTCATAATCACTTCACTGATCAATTGATAGGGATGATAGATCTCTCTAGCTTTCCCAAAAAACAGTCTGATAAGCAATGTAGCCATTGCTTTAAAGGCCCATTAGGCTTTCGGAATTCTTCTCGAAGTGCAAAAAAATACTGTCAACTTCTGTTTCCCGAAATGTGGAACCAATTTGATATCCCTGGTGGCTTCAAAACCTGAGTGTGAGGAGGAGCCCAACTGATGTGCCTTTTCTAACTTTTCTTGTTCTAATTTCATTTTGGCTTCATATTTCTGCCAACTTACATTCGTATCCATTGTAACCAGCTTCTTTTCTTTTTGTTCCATTTGTAATTTGGCATCTAGTTCCTGCGTTTTTAGTGCTTTTTCTAATTCAAGTTTTTTCCTTCTATATTGTAATTTGTCTGCCTTTCCTTTTCGCCTTTCTAACTTTGCTGTCTAAAACCCAACTTATCTTGTCTGTCTTTTTCTTCCTTTTCTAACTTTTCCTGTCTTGTATGTTTCTTGAATTGTAATTTGGTCCATTTCTATTTGCATTTGCATTTCTAATGTTCATTTCAAGCACTATCTGCCTCATCCGGAATTTCCACGATGTTTTCCCCAAAACATCCCTATCTAGTATAGCTTCCTCACAAGGACGGGTTATTAACTGATTTTATAAACTGTTTTTATCCATGGAATGCTGACTTCCATCCCCTAATTGGCACAAGTCCATTAATCGGCTTTTTGAGCACATTCCAAACTTCGCCCACGGACAACATCTTTAATAACTGCTTCTGCTTTAAAGCCTAGTGTTTAAACACTTCCTTCACAAATAACAAATACAGCACAATATCAAAGTTAAACACACAATCAAAATTGTTAGTAATGTTAACTCTATTTGTACAGTGTATTTCCCGGACTCGAGCCCCCCAATTTTGTTACGGTCACCTTGACCAAGGCCCAAAACCACCTCAAAAAATACGGATTCAAACTCCTGCATAACTAGACAATACACTGTGTGGAACTTGATGATCAAATTTTAAAACAAAGTATTTATTTCAATGTTTGTTTAAATCAATCTCATTAAAAACATCGATTAGGTATCAAATATCAAAGATTAATTTCTAATAAAGTTGTTAATTAATGAACTACCTAAAACTTACTACCTGGTGTGTGCCGCGACGCGGGCTGCAGCAAAAATTACCATAAAGAAGGAGATCTTCAAACAGTCCTGGCGAATATTCCAGTGTAAAACTTCACTTTCCAAAAGTGGGACGTGTCCACGGACCTTGTTCCTTACTGAAGATTAACCAGTTCCTATGACCCAAAGCTCGGAGGTCGACTAAATATAAAGCCAAAAGTGCTGTAGATTGTTTATCTGGATAACTCCAGAGGCCACGAAAATACGGAAACCAAGACGGCTACAAAATTGGGAAGCCTGAAAACTGCTGGAGGGGGGGATGTGAGACTACTATGACAATGTCCGCTATATGGAAGATTTGTCTAGACCTGGGATTACCTGTCAATGTCCAACTTGGAAACTCTGCAATAACTTGGAGCACGAGGGTATTAAACTCTCCTTGGAGTAATGATGTTGATGATACTCTGACTCATCTTCTCTCACCTGAGCTTTATATATTCCTCCAAACAATACTAGAAGGATTGGTCCGCTATATATGAGTCATGTGCTAAATATAGTCCATTACATCATAAGTCTGGGAATGCCTCTACCATTCCACACGTACTGTATAGATTTTGGGATCTCATCGCAGCTACTCACTGAACTGTGTAAATTATACGCAGTGCGCACTAATGGCCCAGACACATATCATCACCTTGAGCTAGCTAGTCTGATCTCCTCCTAGTCTCAAATAACTCCCAGAACATTCTCCGCGGTTCTCTTGATTTCTAATTGCTACATACACACCAGTTATGCACACAAGCCAGGTATATTTTTATATTTAATGTTACTGAGATTAATTTAACAATATTTTATGTGCTAATTTAGACTTATCATTGCTCAAGTGAATAAATCATTGCTAATTCTTGGGGTCCTGTAACAACATAGAGTACCAACAATTGAACGCAATGGCTGCCTCCGCTTCTTCACATACTGTGGGTGCCGCTTTGCATATACACTCATCGGTAGTGATCCAAATTAATGTATGTGTTCGAGGTGGGCCAGGTGTAATATAGTTTACTGGATCATTTGCTCAGATACCTTTTTTTCTCATAAGCCAATGCGCGCTTAGGTAAAGATGTATTCTTGAGGCGGTTTATTCTTTAATCAAACGACTGATGTGTCATTTTATTCGTTGTGTGGCCATGGGTATGACACCAAATTTAACCACCCAATAGCACCACAACATCCAACAACTGATTTTTGGCCGGATTGTTTGTATCGAATTGACATTATGTGTGTATACAGCACCCAAACTGATAATATTCCGTGGCATTATTCCAAAATGTCAGCGCCCCGCACGGACGGAGACTGGTTTTGAATGCGTTTCACCCCCTTGTTCTCACATCACGCAGACTCTTGAATACAACACAATGGCAACATGACCGGGCTAATTTAGGGCATAGCAATTAACTACACTTTTGAGCTAATAAAATTACAATTCCCATGGTGGCAGTTCAATATGCTTTTCATTCACCATTGTATTGATCAAATCCATCCCCTGTATTTTAAGTATGATTTATGATACCCCAGGACAATGCATGGTCAGCTGTTGTTAACAATGGTACTCATCCAAGGCTACTTAACAGAGCCCTTGGTAGATTAGCAAGCCTTACCACATAGTGATGTGGTAGGTTTGTAATGTACAAATGTTTTTTTTTTTTTTTTTTTTTGTCAAATTCCATTTAGTGTCCGGCCCCAAAACAAAAAAGCAAAAATGAGGTCTTTCACCCCAATAACCAGAACCTCCACCACATATATGTTGCTAAATACGCACATCCTTGCAACGTGTCATTGTGGTTCTTGAGGGGGAAAGGGTTCAAATATGGAAATTTTAATTACCCATTGCAGCCCTGTATTATAACTTTAAATAACACGACTTTTTGGGGAATTTCTGGAAGTGGGATTTTTTGAAACCAGCAAAAGGTAAAGTTGGACTTGTCGCTTTATTATGCAAAACGTTTCAAGTTCATCGTTCTCATGAAAAACTATAGATGGCGCCCTTCATTCCTTTAGCCGCGATGTCTTTAGAAACGACAGAATTGAATTCATGTACTTACATCTATCAGTGTAAACCACAATTTAAACATACCTTGGCATACACATTCTGCAAGTGTCTTCCCCAAGATGGGCGTGGGCCAGTCCCATAGAGGGTACGTTCACGTCCAGCACTTTCAACCTCACGTACACTCTTATGTTTACGTTTCAGTCTCGCTTCAAGAGTTGCCTCTTGCGCAGCATTTTGAGCATCGTACGCCCCCTTTATTGCGATTTTTTTCTTGAATATGTCGCCTGCGATAACTTCAAATGCTTGAGTCCTGTCCAAGTGGCCGAAGCTCCCTGTTGATCTGTTGATTGCCTATGTTGATGCCAATGCTTAAACTCGCGCATGCGACAGAATTTCGCTTTGGGACACAGACCAAATTTGTGAACAGTTATTCATGGAATTTGATGTTTGCCCACGAACGCAGGTTTCCATAAGACCTGGAACAGATAGCCACTTATATACGTTCTAAAAAAAGTTTGGGGGGGGTGGGTTTGGCATGTCCAGGGCTAAAATAGTTTTCCATGCTGTCTTTGTCGTGTTTAGGAGTTTCACCCTTGGCTGACCTCGCTTAAAAAACATAAGGATTCATCCCATCAGGGCATAGATTGTGCTTGGTTTCATCGTGACAAATCTTTTTCCCAAGTCTGATTTTATCATCCTCCTCTTTAAGCTGTTCCTCCTGCAAACTTATTTCTTCTTGAACGATCTGACGTTGCACCTTGAAACATCAAGTGTACTTGCAAACACGGTGGTGCATAAATTTTCATTTCGCTTGATATAGCTGCCAATTCTATCTAGGAACCTGTTTGACCCTGATGTTGTGCCTGTTACTCTTCAAATGAATATGCTATTCATAAACTCATCTAACTCCTCAAAAAAAAAAATCATCATTTCTGTCTTTTCTTGTTCTTTAACATTGGGCCCGCTTTTCTGCAGAACGTTGCAGTGAAGTGGTTAAAGTCGCTTTACTTATTTCTTTTTCTCTCATGCAGCCATGAAGTAACTTCATTAAAGGTCCATGGCCCAATCGCTAAAGAACCCCTGATTTTCCCGGAAGTGGTCAACATTTTAGTATCAGAAGAAAACCTACTATTTTTCACATTTACCCTGTGAAATCTTAGAGCTAAAGGATGTTTGGTTTGAAAGTTATGAGCAAAAATGTGCCCCATTTTGGTCGACCAATATTTTAAAATTAAAATTTTACATAGTACTCTATGGGGCGTACAAAATCACATTTTAGCTCTCGCATCAAAACTGATCTGAGATATCGGCGCGAAACTTTACAGACGGGGTTTTGGAGTGAAGGCCAATCTATCAAGATGAGAAATTCATATCCTTAAATCAGGCCATCACCCTTTACCACTTAACTCTGTGTGTTTTTTAATTAAAATGCTATTGGTAACAACTACCTCTTCCGTTTCCATGGTTGTGATTGCCATCTCCAAGTGTGAGTTAACCTTAATATATTACTGGTCAATATGCCTTTGTAGTTCTTGTACCTGAACTTTGTATTTTTGCAACTGTGACTTAAGCTCTTAATTTATTTGTTTAAGTGCTAAAAACTCTGCTTCTGTATCTGCAGGTGCCTCTGTCTGTATTGCCTAAAGGAAGAAAATGTGCAAGTTGTACATATCATGCAACCCCTAATCTATTTCTACAGGTCATGAATGCAACAAATACATGTGATTACAAACAAAGACCCAGTAACATTTTGACTATGATGACAGTGAGATAGCAATAGAATTTATTCACCTGGATTTAATTCCAAGCTCCTGTCAAGGATAAAAGATAAATATTTGTTGCAACAAGGAGAACTTTACTATCAAAGTTGTTACATAAGCTGCACCAGTTACTGACCGCACACCTTTTGAAATGCTTTTTTGCCATTGGCTTTGATCTCTTGATTGGGGGTTCGTACCAAAACAGTTGACCTTGCAATACAAGAATTTTACATAATACGTCAATATTGAGTTTAAGTTAATGCAGTGTTTTAACCTTTTCTCGTACATAAATAAAAGATACTGAAATAAAAATTATTATTAAGCATTAAATACCTTATGTGCTGTTGTTATGTTTAGGCCTGCAATATCATACTCAATGTCTGAATCTTTCTCAGTCATCAAAAAGCACAACACACTCATTGATGGAGCCTTGACTCGTTTTTTCCAAGGCTACAACTTCAGTTACCTGCAGAATGTAAGGTAAACTTTGTCTCCTCTGAAGTATGAAGTGAGGATGCGCGCGTATACCCAGTGCCGCCTTTCAGTTGCAATGCGCTTGTGCATTGCCTACGCGCGCGCGCTGAAAGTCGGTACAATATATACGCCCGCGTCTCTACTTCGTACTTTGAGCTGGACAGAGTATAGAAATAATGCACTTAAAGCAGCGATGACTTAAGTCTTGGAAAGTAAGACAGCTGTAATGGAATAATGGAAGAAAATAATCACCATACAATTTGAAACTCTTTTTTGCAAAATGTTACTAGAACTGTAGTAGGGATACATACCTCATGGACCTCTTCTGGACTTGCACTGCCACACGTTGGCAAGTCAATTATATCCTGTGACTGCTCTTTGCTGTGTGAACCTTCACCAATTGCAAACTCTGGCAACAGAATTGTGTCTTTGTCTGAGTACTGGTCTTCAAACGTTGATTCTTTTGAAGTGTGTGAAGTGTGTGAAGCCTGACTATCTTGATATACCTAAGAATTGTTTAATATATCAAAGAATAGTGAATTTAAGTACACCTATCTATTTTATAGTGAAAAATACACATTTTTCTAATATCTTCATTCAAAATATCTTCATTTACTACCCAGTGAACCAATGTGAAGTGTATCTTACATAATAACCAGTAAGAAACACCAGTTCTGTATTTATTGATTCACACGAAAGTCATTATGCCATGGCCAGATGTAGACATTCCAAATTTCTTCTGTACTTACAGATGAGTTGTCACTCAATAGAACTGTATCTGCCTGCGAGGGATGTTCTGTGTCAGATGCTTGACTGTCAACATATTCCTAGGTAGAGATGCATAAAAAAATTAATTTCAAAGAAAGAAGGAATTTTCACTCACTGCCTTCTAAAAAATACACTGATCATCACATTACGTCTTCCCTTCCAATAAAACTGTAAATCAATGAGTATAATTTGGAAATTGATGCATTAATTACATTTTCTTCAATTAATAAAGTAGGGACAGAAACTATTAGTATTACTTAAATTATACAGTCCTTTATTTGGGAAAATGTAAGCTTCCCACATAGTCGGGTTGGGAACTGTCTGTGTCGCTCATATAAACCTCTGCTATATATGAAGAATGAGAAATAAAATAAATTTTAATTAAGTAAATAAATGAAGGATGGATTCATGGACGGACGGAGTCTGGATGGATAAAATACATTTTAATTAAAGGCTAACTCGGAGTTTTCCCGTTGAGGGCACCCTCAATTTTCAAACAAATTTTGTTTTTTGCATGTACATAATGCTTTTCCATATACTAATCACTGTGTGAAATAGCTAAGCTCAAATCCAAGTCCTTCATATAGAAAATCACATCTTTGTTTAAAAATTCCGGATCCGGAAATTTTGTTCTAAATACACAGTATGCTATGGCACTGTTATATACACGTAAATGTTTACTGCGTCAAAACGAAAAATCCAATTCATCTCAAACTTTGGAATTGAGCATTTTAGGTTAATACCTATAGTTCTAGATGACTATTTTTAATTACTACACACAAAAAAATATTTCGAAATCTTTGAATCAGCCTTTAAGTAAATAAATGATGGATGGATGGGATGGGATGGACGGATGGGATGGTCGGACAGATGAAGAAACGAAATGAACAAACAAATCCAACAAGAATATGTATGATTCTGAATAAAACAAAAAATCATGTTGCCAAGTACAGAGAGTGTCACTGAAACATAATAAATAAAAAATAAATCACAATAAATCAAATTAAATCAAAATACAATAAACTGAATACCTCGTTCATGTGATATGAATGAAGAAAAGTGAAAAAACACCTGTTGTTGGTGCTGGTGCCACTCCACCCAGCTGAGCACCCTGGCACTGGCCTTATGCCTTTTTTTTTTCTTCTTTGGTTATTTTCTCTTTTTTTCTTAAGGTAGGATCATCGGATAAAATGGTCTAGCAGAAAATGACCATAAAATCAAAACCCCTGAATCAATTTAGTCCAAACTTGACTATGGTAAGTATTGAATTCTCCTCCACAATTTTTTTGCAGCTTTAAAGACTGCATGATTTCTTTTAGTGTTTTTATTTATTTTTTAAAAATTCCCTAATTTTTACAATAATATATAGAAGATACATGCTTTAGAGTAGCATTGACCGCTTTTTCCCATCAATATTAGGTCACCTTTGCCGAAGTATACTGGGTGAGTTTATCAATAACAGGGAGGGTTAACTTTCCACGACCCTGTCCATCGAGTCTAATTTCAATGTGCGCAGTGCTTTCCCCATGCGTTTCGCGACATGATTGACTCACTCTTCTTTTACGATTGGATAATCATCCCCGTAAATGTTCAAACTTGGAAAAGTTGGATCACCCTGCCAATTGTTCATTTTGGAGCAACCTTTCAGTGCCGTCCGCTCTAAGTGTAAAGCGTCTTCCGTACTCCCGTTGGTATTTCCTCTGCCGATCCGATGGCCGTATTTTTTTTTGTAGTATTGTGGCTGATCCACCGATCCGAATCCGACGATTTGCCGCTCTTAAACTAGGAATTGGGGACGATATTATAATCAACCAATCTGTGCAGTCCACATTTGGCAGAACGGCCCCGATCCATGTCCAATACAAATATGTTTACTCTAATATGGAATAATTAATGACATAAGAAAAGGACCCTTACTGACATCACTTCCACGAGTTTGAAAACAATTTGCTGATGTTTACATTCTGTAAAAACATAAAACTGGAAGAGTTTACCATGGGGAGGTGGCAGGTTGTGGCAATTTTCTGGACAGTGGATTCGACATACTGGGGCCAGCAAATTTAAAAAATCTTGAAAAGCATTTTGCATAGCTCACAAGACCATTGCTATTGTATATTGGCTAATCCAGCTAATCCACTTTCACCTTGCCAGATCAATATCTTACTACAACCTACAGTACAATGTCTGAATCTCGGTCTTAATGCTTTGAATTGTTTCGCAAACATGCTAGATACACTGTGTATTCTGTCAGGGATGTGAACCCTTTCTTTTCTGTCCCCAAACTGCCACCTCCCCCCCCCCTCACCCCGGAACTCTTCCTGTTTTTACTGTTTTTTCCAGAATGTACATCCATTGTTTTCAAACTCGTGGTAATGATTTCAGTAGGTCCTTTCAATATGTCAAATATTTTTTTCCATGCCATTATGTCCTTTAAGTGTCTTCATCGTTGAACTGTAGTCCACAAAGTTCCTGCCAAGACACTGCACTCTCAATTTAGGACACCATCCGCTGGGTCCTCAGTCTCTGCCCACTTTCTTTTCTCAGGCACGCCAATATAATTTCTCCTCGACGTTTGACAAGCAAACAATCTGGTTGTTAGCCCAATCTTCAGAGTATTTATCACAATAAAATAGGTGATTCTTCACCAAGGCATTTATTGACGCACTAATACCCTCACAACACTCCGTAACCTTCATGCAAATATCCAATTATGAACATAAAGTTTTTGCATCTCCAATGCTTTCTGGGTGCAGCCTCATCATTTTTCACACAAAGGAAGAAATCAGGACCGTGACTGCTTCCCCTTCCTAGGCACCATGCTTCTAGGAGGGTCCTTGTCTTGGCCCTGGACTTCTGAGAAGCAGCCACTGGAGCTGTGGGTGCTTGGTGTCCTTAAGTGTGACTAGCTTTCCCATAACTTGAGAGGCAGCCTGGCCTAGAAAGATGATTGAAAATGCCTTTTCTTTCATTTTTGGCCGAAGGCTTCTGTGAACCGGAAACCTTCGTCCTGAGCTTCCTTGAGCACATACTCACTCTCAATCAGCAGAAGCCACTGTACAAACCTCCAAATGGACATCAAACAGGACTCAGACTTGGTCTTGCGGACTCCAAAGTGAGTTGCGGAGTTCTCCCAAACGAACGCAAAGTAGGTGTTCTTGTGTGGCGTTTTGAACAGTTCATGCTGTCATGTCAGGGCCATTGAGGTCTACGTCCTCACCCCAGTCACCAGCAAAGCCAGACTGTTATGGCATCCGAGACCTCTGAGGATGGTGCTCAAGTCCTTGCCCAACAAAGACCAGAGGTCATGAAAAGGACCTAATATGAATCTTGTGGTCACCGCCATATCCAGTTGCCTCAACTGATCCGCCCAGTAAGGGGAGTATGCAGTTGGGGCAGACCGGGTGGATGGCAATTGGGAGACAGAACCATGGCCAGAGTCCAGAAAGGAGTTAAAATTCTCCTTGGTGATTTGTGGACTGGTAAAAGACTTCACCAAGAACCCTGTAGACTTCTGAGGTACCGTCCCCAGACTTCTGCTATAACAGACTGACGTCCATGGTCAGAGTCAAGGCCTGGACACGCTGAGATGGCACTCTGCTCGGAAGTACGGGCAATCCAATCTTCTCAGCCACCCTGCGCAACACGTGAGAAGTGCTGTGGAAGCGTGTCCAGCTCCGGACATATGTGAGCCAAGCAACAAATGATAATCACCACTATCATGCTATCTTCTGAGTCGGAGCCTCCCTCACTCCTCCCCCTGACATCTGAAACCACCGGACCTCTGCAGGTAGAAATGATCTGAACCGCACAGCTGAAGAAGCTGGGTGAGAGGAAGGGGCAGTAGTTGCCATGCCTGCTTCTCTGTATGAGATGATTCACATCATAAATCATGTACCCGCAAGTTTTGGCTTTAACAGAGCTCATGAACACAAGTCCGTTCCTGGGTCTAATTCAAAACAGAAAAGAGGAAATGCACAGGAAGATACGAGTGACCTGGGGTCATTGGCTGGTGACCATTTTTCTATAATGAGGAGTGTTATTAGGTATTTGGTGTAAGGTAATCAGTGTAATGAATTTATCAAAACAATGATTGTCTTTTTGTCTACATCTATTATGTCAGACTTGATTCCCAGAGCCTATAGCCAGCTTAGACCACAGAATAAAAGGAAGTTGGAACAAGTGCTGTGTATACAAAAGGCCATTGAAGGTTCAACTGTCATTTAACACTGTCACATCCCTTTCATCTTCTTTGCAAGTGAATGCCTGTGCGAAGTTGTCTTGCGCCATACTGATTTTAAAAATAAGATACTGCTCTATAAAGCGTTTGGGCGGTGCATCAACAGTCAGCTGGATAACTTCAGGTGAGAGCCAGTTGAGAGCAGTCGATGAAAAAATGTCTTTTAGTGTTGTATTTCATCAGCAAGTGCCGATGACAGTGGTCCCGGTTCAGCTGTGAATTTGGTTTGTTGTCTTCAAAGATTGGTAACTTGTTTCCCTTCTGTTGATCAATTTTTCAAAACCGAAAGCTAAGTGATTGCTTTGGTCCTGAGTTTTCTCTGTGTAGATGTACTGTTTTGAGAAACATCACCCATTGCTGCCGCCCCCCGTCCTTTTATGTAGACCTTCATGCTACCAGCATATGTGGTGGGATATTCCCGACTGCTGTTAACCCTTTTTCAATTTCTTTCCTCTAG
>JAMKCH010042226.1:0-13140 GCA_023653785.1 Ophioderma brevispina
AGAATTTAGAAAACAGTGCTTAATATGCAATAGGCCTGTAGGTGCCAACCTCAACCCTGCTTTTTTCTTATGATGAGGTTTAAAGTACAGTCGAATGGAGTAACCAGGCCACCCGTGGGAAAATTGCAATGAAATCGCGGGGGGGAACTCGCGAGGAAAAAAATTGCATGGGTGAAACACCGGTGAAACCCGCAAAATCATCGCGAGGAAATTAGAGGGAAATCGCGGTGGTTTCGCGGGGAAATCTTCGAAGAAGCCTCGGCGATACGACGGCGCCGGGGGTGGCCGCCGACTTATCCACGGGCCTACGGCCGTGATAGTTGTGGTTGTGACAATCACCTGATACCAGAGAAAGATGAGAGATTCGGTTCTGCCTCAAAAAAATTCACGGGGGGAAAATGCCAATCCAGCAACAACAACAACAAAAAAACGCGTTATATTTTGTTAGCTGATATATCGATTGTTATATATTTATGCGGTAACACATACACTAGTTTCCTTTCAAGCATTCGCGGTGGTTTGATTGGCGGACAGTATGTAGTCATGTTCAGTTAATTCAAGCACATGCTAGTGTTATAGCCAACTTTTTACGATATTAAATGCCTTAACTTCTGTTGGTTTTGGATTGTGGAACGAATCCCAACACGCTTCAGCTGGTAGACACATTTCTGCGGGTAGACACATTTTCGCTATTTTAAGTAAAAACCTCCTTGTCAGGCTCGATGTCGAGCTCAGCGAGTCAACACTTCAATGGAAACCCAGGGAAACCCAATAGCGTTAATAAACAAAATGTTCAAAAAAACCATATTTGCGTGAATTATAGATTAGCCAGCATGCCCAATAATCCATATATGGTGTCTTTGTACCAAATATGTGTGTTTCTTAACCAAATATGGCGTGTCCTTTATAGAAATCCGACTTTAACAATAGATTCAGATATTCACCGTCACTCCCCGGAGAAGAGCCAATACATCGTGCAATTCCATCGGTTAGCTAAAGAGGGTAATGTACGTCAGAAGAGCCGTGGTATTGTGTTGTTTTTATAGAAATTTAGGGAATTCCTGATGTCCAACTCCCCCTAAATACCTCGTATTAGTGCTAAGTTCCTTGAAAATCAGTGGCATAGATGGGCATTGTAGCAAGTCCAAAAAAGTGGATTGCGCCTGTTTTCTAAAATACTAAACATAGAAAGAAACGCTGAATCTGATTGATGCAGAAAAAATGGCGTCGTGTGTTCGAAGTGACGAAATGAATGCATAAACCCGTCTTTTCTTTTTCAAGACCATTCAAGTGAAGCTTAGTGACGCCGGAGGCGATTTTAGATGGCAGTGATTTAGCATTGAAACCAAAAAAATCGCTGTGGATATAATGTATGGCCCCATAGGAGCCAGACTAGCACGATGCATTGTTGATATCATCGACATCATGGATCGCATGCACTGTGTTTGGATTTCTAATTTTATACGGTGTCATGGTTGTGGGCAATCAACAAATTGGAGTTTGCACGTTTCCATGAGTTCTAAGGGCTCGATGATGTAACTGTAGAATCAGGAGGGATCGGGGTGGGGTGACATGTTGGTGACCTCATGTGCCCTTGGTGACCTCATGTGACCTTTGTGCCGGTCAAATGTTAACCCTTGTTCCCCGCAGGCTTGTGTGCATTCATATCTGGAGTTCCGTAAGGGTATAATGATGTAATTGTTTGGAAGTAAGCGGGTTAAAGATTTCTCGACCTGATTAGATGTTGGGCATATGTCGGGGCACATTAACTATGCAAATGAGCTAATTAATATGCAAAAATCAGCGGTAATCCCCTTATTTTATAAATGGTCCATCGGCCCATTAAAATTCCTCACTTCTGCAAAAACCCATATGGGTGCATCTTCTTTTTCCATTTAAAGTTCCTGATACATGCGGCTTAGGTTTCCAAATGAGCTATACATATGCATATTGCTGTATCGCTAAACGGTACATTCGGATATGCAACGTTCCTTTATAGCTGAAACACCTAATATAACCTACATCTTGTGTGTGCATCATATGGGGGGGCAGGGTGTGGTGTTGGGGGGCCGGGTGGGGGGGTCTGGTGGGGTGCGTCAGGGAGGGGTGGGATTGTTGTTGATGGGCGGGGTGGGGTGCGTCGGGTTGGGTGCGTTGGGGAGGGGGTCGGGTGTGTTCCGTCGGGGGTGGGATCAGGTGGTTTGACCTTGGTGACCCCATGTGGACCTTGTGACCCCATGTGACCCTTGGTGACTCATGTTACAAATCAACTGACCTTGGTGACCTCACGTGACCTTGGATTGACCTCATGTGAACTTTGGTGACCTCACATGACATTTGCCCTTTCCAAATATGTGTCGGGGAGGGGTCGGGTGGGGTGCTACAGGGCGGGCGGGTGTGGGTCATGGAGGGGGAAGAGGTGGGTGCGTTGGAGCATGTTGGGGTGACCTCATGTCACCTTGTGACCACCCTGTTTGAATTGAGGGTGACCCCACGTGACCTTGGTGACCTCATGTCACCTTGGTGAACTCATGTCACCTGTGACCTTCATGTCAACCTGGTGACCTCATGTCACCTTGGGGAACTCATGTCACCTTGGTGACCTCATGTCACCTTCTACCCCATTCACAAACCGCGACGGCAGATGACACTAGCGGCTCCAAATGACCGTGCATATTTTTTTTTATTTAACTTGCATTTTTATTCAAATACAAATTTGTCCTTAGTGATATATCATATTATTTGACAACAAAAAATCAACCATTTGGAGAACTTATTTCCGTATACACCATGCAGCAGCATTAAAAATCACCCAAAATCCCCCCATTTTTTTTAAAATGGCTGCCCTTGGGCTAAGGAAGTGTTAATCATAGCTCCCATATGGGCCCAGGGCAGTGCTTAAAGAAAGGCATATATATATCAAAATACAAAAATACATTAGTCGGTGTAAATATCATAAAGCCAGCTATCATTTTCATCACACATTTAAATCAGTTTCCATGGGTCCAGGGCAGTGTTTAAAGTATATTCATTATTTATCATTTACCCAATACATGAAATACCAGACCATGCCATCATTACAAAATTAACGAACCTTCCTAATTCCTTGTATCAGTTACCAATTATCATTTCCCTTCAGGGTTCCGTCCCGCATCCAAACGGGCTAAAGTACCACCAGTACAACCCACCAAACCACAGTGCCACGCATCCACACGGGCGGTGCCCGCTCTTGTTTTTTTCACTCACAGTTATTTGGTCCCCCTATTTGTAATCGTTGAAACATCAGCCGCGGAACTTCCAGCTTATTTATTAGAATTTTCCGTTAGTTTTCATTCACAAATACGTGTTCAAAGACCAACCAGTAAATGTCAAATAATATCTACATGTTCATTTTAAGTATAGATGATATTAAATAGGGAGCATAAACGCAAAAATAAAAAAAAAACAATTCTTCCTTAATTCGCATTTTTCTGACGATCAATTGGTAAAATATTACCACAGCCCTGGTGGCATTAATAATTAATGACTTTGCAATGGCTATGTGCACGTTTTCTTCATGTGTGCTAAGTAATTAAAATCGCTCGGTATGGAAAAGCGCTATCCAATCAAAATAATGATACGAGCAAATACAGCAATGAAAAACAATCCGTGTCATGCTATACACTACGTAATCGTATCTTTCCTTAATTGAAGGTGTGGAAAATATATCTGTCGATCACGCATCTTCAGCTTGAGTGTGCCAATTTCGACATTCATCACTATTACCAAGGTCTTTGTTATTATAATTAGGTATAGTATAAATCTTAAGGTTCACTAGAAACATTAAGAAACACTCATGTAATTTCCCTGAATATCGTCGACTTTTGCTAAACATCGTTCATCTGCTGCCTCACAAATCCCGTTTAAAATTATCTTCCTATATGCTTTTGACATTTCCGAATAAAATAAGAGATTGAAATTTCGCAGTTTCTAACTTCCTGTCTGTGCATTGCATGACCTCTCTTCAACTTTTCGTCAAAAGGATTCTAGACGGCATGGCCTTCGCCCTAACACTAGGCGTGCCTGGGCTTGAAATGTCACACACCTGTTAATTTGTCTACGCATTTGTCAGAATTAATTTTCGCTAAACATTTTTGCAGTGGCGGGAACATTTTTTTTCTATCAAACTGCGGCATCGCTGGCTCTCTGCGTCTGCATGTGTTTGTTTTCACACCCATAAGTTTTTTCATCAGTAGGCCTATACTGATTTTACAATTTTTTCACGCTGGGGCGAACACCATGGCATGAGAATCTTCCAGTTCTAAACTGAATTCAAGTTTTTTTTGGCCCGAATTACGTCGTTTTGATTGATTTTCAGTCATCAGCCCGATTTGGGGTATTTCTGCTGAATTTCCCGGCAGTTTTTCAGTTTTGTTTTTTTTTCCGCTTTTCACAAGTTTTTTTTTCCTGAAAAGTTTCATATTCTCACATGCCTGGGCGAAACCTGATTTTAAAAAATATAGAAAATCAGAACTGCAAACCTCGCCCCTCCCCCCCCGCCGTAATTGTAACACGGGGAAATCCCCCCATGTGAACGTAAGTAGGAAAATCTGTATTAGAAACCTTCACGTCTACGCGTCCTGAGAAAATCAAATCACGTTGTGATTGTTCTGAGAATATACTGCGATTATTATACAAAATGGTGGAGAAAACACAGATTTTGTCAAGCGCAAGGTTTAATTATACAACCATCATTACGTTTTGTCAAGTTTGCCATGCTTTTCCTCATAGAACAGATTGGAATTTGACCAGTTTCGAGGCTGGAAAATTCCTTGTGGTGTCTATGCACGTGCACCCAGCTGTTTATGATAATTAGGTGTTTTCCTAATTATGACTATGTCAAGTATGTCAAGGGGAGCTGAGTGAAATGTTGCTCGGGATATCGTTCGTGGAATGTTTGTTCGCAAAAATAACCTTGGAATTTTCATATGCAGATTGTTCAATGACTCTTTTTTGTTTTTGTTTTTATCTCTTGTATACATTTTACTCAAGCAATAACATTTATGACAGCGAATAAATCAAAATCTGATTGCAACCACAATAGCGATCATGTATTGTTGGTTTCAAGCTTTTACCTGCATCGGCAAATCCTTGGCCTGGCTGCTATCAAAATGGGAATTTTCATGGAAATTTATCGCCGATGGTCAGGCGCCAGCCGGGCTATAAAATTGGAATTTTGCCCGATTCTACTCAATTTAGCTGCAGATTTAAACTAAAATTAAGCAACTCGAGACACTGTGAATCAAGTCATAACTTGTTTATTATTTTGTGGCGAAAATCCATAAGTTTTAGCCGGGCAGTTCGCAATGCAATCCCTATATATTTCGTGAGCAATCAGGCCGCATTCCTTTCATTATACGGACCGCTTTATTTCAGAGATGAGACACCCACATGAAAACGTTCATCACGGTAGAAAATTACTTTTTTTTTCCTATGCCTGGCCTAATTTCCCGGGGAAATTCCTTTTCAATGAAATCATGAATAAAAGCGGGCATGTGTTGTAACATTTTGTTTTTATTTTAACCATATCAATATTTAAATGAGAAATCGGGCCGCTTCCACAACTTAAAACTCATGTTTAAAAAAATCATCATCTCCTATCCCGCGGCACAACTCCGTGCATCTCCATAGAGGCACATGTGGTTCCGTGGATATCTGCCGACTCATTATCCAAAGGTTGTGGGTTCTAACCCCCGGGGCAATTTGTTGTGCACTTGGGCCACGGCATTTTACATACCTCCTTGCTTCGTCGACCCAAGCGATATTCGGGTACTGTTATGGGATATTAAATCTAAGTGCTGATATAGGATGTGCGCTTGGCCAGCTGCCGCCTAGATAGAAGCGAAATGATTGTGACGATTTCCTGACGGCAGCGTCATAATAATAGGCAACAGCGCTTTGAATCCTTAGGTAAAAGGCGCTTTAAAAACAAATGGCGGGTATTATTATTATTAATTATTACATGATCATAACACGGAGGTGTCATAAACAACATCGTGGTTGGGAGACGCAGTACAGAACAAATTGCCAAATATATAATCAGCTTACGGCAATTGGTCACTCCATGATATAATTCGGCACTACAAATCGCAAAACCACCGCAAACTCACCGCTAACTTCGGCGATGTCGGGATTATCTACCGCGGGGATCGTAAGCATGGTTTGTTGACCTCGTCAGCCCCAGCGATATTATCGCGATGAATTTGCGGGGTTTTGGCGGTGAAATCGCAATGAATTTGCGGTGAAATCGCAGGGCAAATGCGGGGGAATCGCGGGAAATTGGCTACTTCATTTCGATCTGTACTGTAACCTTGGCGAGTTCAGCTCATCAGGCACTGTATTACTGGTAATTGATAGATTGACAATATGAGTAATAGGAACTTTGAGGACAGAAGCGCCATCTTTAAGAACCTTGCAGGAATGTTATCAAGCCCTGTACTTTTAGACGGGTTAAGAGCGTTGAGCTCTTTAAAAATAATTCCTCACTGGTGGGAACAAATGGAATTGGTTAGGCTGCACATTCTTGGAGCTGTAGAAATCTCTAAGCTTATCAGAATTACAACTGAATAAGTGACTGCAAGCTGGCAGCTTACTTACAAGATTGGAAGCCACACCAGTAAAGAATTTATTAAAGAGCTCAGCAATCTTCCTAGGATCAAAACATTATATCAGAATCCATTTTCAAGACAACGTTAGCAGCATCTTTTACCTTAGTGCCATACCCTAAATCTTTCAGATGGCTCCAAAGTTTCTTAGGGTTGTTTTTGTTTTCTTCGATTTTGTTGAGAAAAAACTCAGATTTTGGAACGTTTAACATCACGCTGAACTTGATTTCTGGCTTTACAATACAGCTTATAGAGATCTTTACCTTTTTGTTCTTTCAAATTTGTACAGAAGCTATCTCTATGTCTAATACCTTGAAGGATATCTTGAGATAACCAAGGCTCGGACCTTTGTTTCAGCCTGACCTCTTTAATCGGGGCAACTGTATCAAGAACATCAATAAAGAGCTGCTTAAACTTTATCCAGGCATCGTTAACATTTGTGAGCCGGTAAATCATCAGTCAATTAACCTCATTCAACTTACCGATAAGATTTTCAATACTGTAGTTCTTGAGCGACCTTATCGGCACAGTATGTGCTTGGTTGAATTGTTTTTTAACAATGTTTGGCGGGTGCAAAATAGCCATATGATCACTCAGTCCGACTGATAAAGTACCAGACTGGCAAATTTTTTCAGGTGTATTGCATAAAAACATGATCAAGAGCTAAAGAAGATGAGCTAGTGATACGAGTAGGTTCATTGATGAGGTTTTTTAGACCGAAAAAGAGTCAACACATCAAGAATTTCTTAAACAAACTAGAAGTCTTCTTCAAGAAAAATTATATTGAATCCCTCATAACAATGACTTCAATATCCGATCTACTTTTCATAACAGTCTCCTCAAAGTGGTTTAGAAAAACACACCTTGTTTTTGGTGGACGAAGCATATCCCGAACAAAATTGGCGTACATGTAGTCTTAGGCAAACCGAAATTCAAACAGAGAAGCTTAAATTTCTGGACATATCAAGTCATCTCTAGTAACAAAAGCAATTTTTCATTTTTGACATATGAACAAACACCCCCACCTTCTCTATTCTATCTTGATGAGGATCACACTGTAACCTGGATATGAATTTCATTGCCGTGACTGAGTATCCAGCCACGTCTCAGATATGGCTATAACGGTTATTAGCCTTAGTTATATTTGGCCAGAGTCCTTAATTTCAGAAAGAATTTTTGGCAGAGTGACCTAGCATAATATGGGGGGTAAAAAAAAAAAATGGAGACCTTTGTGAGCCCAAAACATGTAAAGAGTTTTCAGAAGCAAATGTCCAGAGGTTGAGAAGAACAGTCAGTGTCTTGAGCTTGCGGGTAGGTGAGATCTCTTCATTGGGCAAATGCATGATTGTTAGGGAGAGCATTCGACAACATGTGAAAAGAAAAATCACAACCACTTTCAACCAAAGTTGTTAACCTGTAATCTGTTAGGAAACCGAAGTGATTTAAGTGCAGACCCCATTGTCCGCAGTAATCACAATCCAATGCTTGCTCCTGGCTGTGACGCCGCGTCCGCATTGACGCAAAGGCGTTTTGGAGAAAGCTGTTACTTTGGTAGGCCGGGATTGGGTTGATATGTTCGACGCACCTCAACATGCCAAGCAAAAGGGTTTATGAACAAAATGTCTGGGTTTACGAGGAAGAGTGGACCAGCAATCACGAAATGTCGGAGTTGATGTCAATGTAAAGGCATGCTACGCATTCGCCAACGTTGCCAAAGTCACTTGTACCTGTCAGGAACATCAAGGGAGGGGAATAAGTTTTTTCTACACACTTGTGTCAACATCAACATGCGCTACAGAGTAGATGTCAACATGGTGGTAATTATAAAAAAGTTAAATGAGCGATGTAAACATCAACCCATTTGTAAGAGTCGCCATATTGCACGTGGTAACAAACACACACGAACAAAATTGGCAGTCTTGTGATGGTAAAAAAAAAAAACTGGCATTTTTTTTTAAAGTAAAACTTAAAAGGAACTTTTTTACCGTGATGAACGTTTTCAGGGTAATGGTGTAGTTTAGACCCTAACCCTATAGGGATGAAATCTTTATAATCCATCATTCTAAACAACCAACCTAGAGATAGCTCCCGTGAACACGCTTGCGAACAAGGTTTAAATTTTATTGGACGAGGGCAGGAGGGCTTGAAAAATGAGGGAAATTATGGGGTAAATCTAAGCAGACAAACTAACAACTTTGTGATAATCGCAGAAATCAGCACAATTTCTGCCCTGAAACGAACACCAACATTGTAACCAAAATCGTGAAAACTTACCCCTAACATGTACATCATAAAATTAATATTCCGTTACTGAAAACAGGTTAATATGAAAAAAAGTGGGCTTTGTAGATAAAGGGAAGAATTTGCAAGTAAAACACACCCGTTCGAAAGTTAGACGCCATTTTAAAATGGCCTAACTACTTCTAGTAACCCGTCCACTGATTGGTCCAAAATTTGGGGGACAACCAAGGTGCATTCCGATTGGGTAAACAGTGCGTTTGGGATAGATATCACACGCAAGAACTGCTGTTGCTAGCCTCACCGGGAGGTTAATCGGCTTATCGCCGAATCGGCTTATCGTTACGGTACTCGAAAATGGTTTTTTAGAAATTTTCCCTTAATGTAAAGGGGATGGCCCATTAAAAAAGATATGAAGTTTTCAACTTAATAGATTGGCCTTCACCCCAAACCCCATTGTAAAGTCCTTGCACCGATATTTCAATTCAGTTTTCATGGTGAGAGCTAAAAATGTGATTTTGTAAAGCCCCATAGAGTACTGTGTAAAATTAATATTGGTCGACCAGAACGGTTCATTTTCGCTTATAACTTCCAACCAAACATCCTTTGGCCCTAATATTTCACAGGGTAAATGAGAAAAATAGCTTTCTTCTGACACCAATATGTTGACCACTATCCGGTAAAATCGATTGGTGGTTTCTGGGGACGAGGCCATTAGCGATTGGGCCGTTGACCTTTAAGGACTATTTTAAAACAAAAATGTGTTTTAAAGCAGCCATTTGGATAGAAGAGGTTTTCTGAAGGTGAAGTGTGAGCAATTTGGGGTGGATTTTCAAGTGATATTTAACCAGTAAACCATGTAGGGTCCTAAACTACAACTTTTCCTTTTTCAATGGACGTACTCGCATCACGAAACAAAATGTCATTTCTGATAAACAGGGATTTCAGGGACCCGAGGTTCCAGGTCATTGACTCTTGACTTTTCATTCTAACCCACCGAGCAAAAAGGCCGAGCGCATTTTGACCCGTGGCTTTTTTAACAATAAAGCAATCTCAGTCGCCAAGTCGATTTCCTTTCCCATCTCTAAATTCCTGTAGTCGCAAGTCAATTTTTGACTCGCGGCTCTTTGCACATCAAAGGTTCAAAAATCAAGCTGAGTGGGCTTTGAAAGTTCTCAATACTATTTTCCATTAGTCGCAAGTAATAAGTAGCCATCACAATTACCTTACCAAGAATACTACTAGTGATTGCAATTAAATCCTATGTTGATCTGCTGGACTGCACAATAAGTCTTAACATCAATTAGAGGGCCGATCAATACGATTGAAATGAATACTGTTTGTCTTGGCTGAATGCACACAGTACATGAAGAAAGGGAGATCACTATTATTGATTTGATTGAAGGCATTTAGTATGAAGTAGTGTTTGTGAAACATCAATCACTCCACAGCATACCCAACTGCAGAACTCGATCACGTTCACCCTGTCACTGACACTTTACAATGTTGCATGTCATGCATATTCAGCTATCAACTGCCAACTGGCGTCTTAGATGTATGCTCTGGGCAGTGCTCATATTAGTAGCCCCCGCCCATGCCAGTGATCTCAGTGCATGGGACAAGGCTCAATTGATTCATTACATGTCATACACAACCCTTGATGGCCTTCCTGATGACCTCTTGACTTTGGACTCCGTGGGGAAATTCAATTAAAAGGAAAATTGGGATTTTTTCTTATATGGCTGAGGGGGAGGGGGATTTTTCTACAAGAAAATATTGTCCCACATGATATAGTGGGGTAGGTTGTCTGTATTAAAAACACGTAATGCCACCAGTGATTGAGACGTGTGGATGGTCTTGAAGCCATAAGTTGCGGTGTTGTTTTTTTTAAAAGAAATTTTAGGACTTTCTGATGTCCAACCTCCCCTAAAAAACCTAGTGATATGCTAAGATCCTTGAAAATCAGTGGCAAGATGGGCATTTGTAGCAAGTCCAAACAATTGATTGCGACTGTTTTGCGAAAAATAGGGCCTACATATAGGAATAGAAACACTGGACGGATGAATCTTGATGTAGATAAAATGCGTCGTGTCGCCGAAGACGACGAAAAATTAATGAAATTATACAGTCTTTTTCAAGACCATATAGTGACAACGGAGGTGGTGATGTTAGGGGCAGTGATAGTGATTTTAGCCTTTTGAACCAAAAATTGCTGTGGATGTATATAATATTCCCGTAGGAGCCACAGACTAGCGTCGGTAGTGATGGAATATTCGCCGGTCACTGAGGGCGCTCACCTCAACTGGTTGCCGAGTGTGTTCATATTGATCAACATGCTTGGGTGTATGGTTCTATTTGCCTAGTACCATTACCAAAACAACAGCATTGCCCACTACCAGTGTCACCGGTAGCTGGCTACAGTGATGACAGTACTGGGTCTCCCAACACTTAGTTGTGATGAATCAAAGTTAGGTTAGTAGTTAAACCAAAGTTTAAATCCAGTTGTCCCCGTAAACCGAGGGTGGCCGGAACCACCTCACACTCGGCAATACCGCTGTGTGAGGTTTATTGGAGCGAAAGATAGATAAAGGTTAGTTTTTAAAAAATGGTGCCCATGGGCCAAGGAAGTGTAAGTGATACAGACGGGACCATTCCTTTTTCATAACTACACATTACAGTAAAATTTAAAGGGCCATTCTTTATTTACCAATTAAAGGGTTCATTCCTTCATTTACCACCAATTAAAGGGTCATTCCTTAATTTATGCTGAAAGAAAGGTTATTCCTCATTACCAATTAAGGTCAATTTTCATTCATTGAGCAAATACAGATTGTTCCTTTGTTTACAAATTAAGCGGGCATTCATTCATGACTTACCTTAAAGGGTCATTCCTTCATTTTACAATTAAAGGGTTCACTCCTTTATTTACCAATTAAAGGTCATTCCTTGCCAATTAAAGGGCTTCAGGTCATTTACGAATTAAAGGGTCATTCCAAGCATTTTTAGATTAAAGGGTCATTCCATCATGAATTTAAGGGTCATTCCATATTTACAAATTAAAAGGGCCATGCCATTGTTTACAAATTAAAGGCTTAATTAAAAGAGTAAAGCCTGCGTTAAGGCCACAGACTTTGGCTCCGGTTGTTGTAATTAAAGCCCGCGGTTAAAAAAAAACAACGAACAAAATTTGGACCCTTCATTTTTCTTTTGACTCTTGACAATTTGCCCTCAGGGTCTTTGACTCTTGGGAAAAAATGAGTGAAATTACTGATAAAAGATTATACTGTACATTTGGCTATTAATTGTAGGGTGGTATGCGACACTAGCAGTATCGTTAGGTTTGCCAGAACAGTGAATTTAAAATTGTTGTAGCCACCAAAAGCACAGTACTAGTGTCGAATTCCATTTCTGGAAATAGGCAACATACGCGTGAAGAGTTGCTCATTGACAATCGTGTCAAACGCAAAATCCATGATTTTCCTTGCATGTGTCATGGTTGTTCTGTCTGGTGAGGAACGCCGGCATAGTTATGGCACAGAAAAAAAACCCAGAAAAAAAGGAATTATGAAGGAGGGTATAGCTCAGAGCCTTGCAACAGGTGACTAAAATTCGTAATACAAATCGATAAATTACTCGCCCAAGTTGCTAAATGTCCTTACATTAAAGTTTCCAATCAACGGACAGTGATTTTGAAGAAGAAAAACAATAGACTAAGGACTTTAGAAATAAACAAGATGTGGGCACTCATAAAAGTTCATGGTCTTCAAATAATTTCTCTTGAATATGAAGCCAGGAAAATCAGATTGAAGATGAACTGATCTATAACTTTCATGTACAAAATTTGCTACTTGTAGGGTATTTCCGGCAAAAAGCCAGAGCATGTTGGCCCTGTCTTCAACCCGATAACCTGGATATCTTCACCAAAATTTATATCCGGGTATAATACAAGTATGGACAGGTATCTACATTAGCTGTGCCTATGCTACCGTCTATCTTATCTACTTCAAATTCAAGGCTACCTATGATGGCAACAGTACACATTTCGCCATGGAGTTTCTGATGTACTGTGGCGTGGATCTCATTCTGGGTAACCATGATTTTAGACGCTCTTGAGTGAGTGATGTGAACAGTCAATGTACATATAGTATGTGTCAAGTGGGGCAATTTTCAATAAAGTTGTGACGTGTGCAATCTATTTGTGGCTGGATGAAAGTATGCATCTTGAAGTTGAAGAGCAAGAACTCTGCTGAGGACTCTG
>JAMKCH010042227.1:0-30055 GCA_023653785.1 Ophioderma brevispina
GGGGCCAAAAAAAAATAGTTTTGTCTCAAAGCTGATGAGTGGCTTGAAAAGTAATGCGGTATGCGGTATTTTTTTTTTTTAATTTTTAACTCTTTGTGCTCGGCAATAAAATATCAATGTGCATGCGCCCACTGATCACTTTCACCTGTGCGTTCATCTACCATGGTTATCGAATTCTGCAGTCATGGCAGTATCAACATCAGCGATTTCCTTCCTCAGATCCACACATGGATTTCCCCCAAACAAGATTTCAATTACATATCTGTAGAATTTTGTTCGTATCATTTTGTGGAGGATCCATTTGTTTATAGTTGCAGATTCAACTTTAACTTTAAGAATTATAACTGTATCCATCGTTACTTTCCGAAGCACATGTATATACGCGAACGTTGCCAATTGACCTATGACCCCACACCAGATAAGGGACGCATGACATTACACGTCAATATAAACCTGTGTGATGCGCGATTTTGGAAACTGAAAGCGGCCAGATTTTGCAGGAATCATATATCAGTGGATTGCACATCGATAAAACTTTAATTGTAATTTTTAATGTATGGGGGTCTTCCAATTTGGATGTGCGATATGCGACGCTAAACAGCCACTTTAGTGCCAGTTTCCACCCTGCACACTTTACCGGAAGTATATTGCCATTATTTGGTGGTGGAGTGTTTTCACTTCACACGCTGGTGCCCAGTAAGTATCGTCTCTCTGCACTCACGTCAACGTAAAAATAGTCAGTTCACCGCCGGAGTCGTAGATTGCTGTGAAGCGTGTGGCCATTTCCATATTAGTTTTCAACAAAAATTCGGAGTTCATGACTTTTTTTTTTGAAAAAAAAAATAAAAACAAGTTCCGCATAACTTTTTTTCAATTTTCGGCGAAATTTACAAACGCGCACAAACGCGCGGCGCAGCTTTGACGACAAACCAGTTTTTTTGCCTTACCGTTGGAAAATCCACAATGCTCAAATCGAGCAGATCCTGTCTTACCCCCCCCCCCCTCGTATACGTGGCGTACGTTGTGTGGTTTGGTGGCGATATCTTAAAGGTGCTTGTTCCGATCGCCTCTGGGACCCCCCTGATTTAACCGAAGTAGTATAAATTTTGATATCAGATGAAAGGTCGTATTTTTCTCATTATCGTCCTGAAATTTCAGCTTCCAAATCCACTTCTTGGCAAAGTATAAACAAAAAACTGTCGTTTTAGTGGTTAACCATCAATATTAGCACAGTAGTGAATAGGGCCTTGTGCATTATCGCTTCTATTATCAAAACAGCTAGTTGTTTCCCACGATACTTGATGGTAAGTGTATGCAGGTGCCAGGCTCTCACTAGTCAAGTGGAGTACATGATACACATAAATCGTAACACCCCCTTATATTTTCCGTTTCATTTTTTAAAAACAATTTTGATAGTTCTCTTATGTGAAATATTGAGATCAGTAAATAACTTTTTTTTCTTCTGGCATTGTAATATAATTAATAATAAAGTTATATCGAAACGGATTTAATGCCGTTTGTGCAATTAAGCTGGGTCTAGGTCTTTCTTCGCTTTCTAATGAGATTTTGGCCAACTGTGCTCCAGAAGCATATGCGGCGCACCATATTGTCCTGGAGCAGATATCGGAAAATATGCTAAGTCCAAATTGCTCCAGGAGTCATATTTGACTATGCTCCTGGACAATAAATAATCTGGAGAAATATTTTAAGTCAATATGCTGCAATAGCATTGTGCATATTTGAATATGCTCCTGGAGCATATTTGAATGGACAATGCTCCAGGAGCATATGCCAAATATGCTACTGGCCTCCTTTGTAGTTACTAGATTAGATTAATAGCGAGTATCATTTTTTAAACCCGGAGAATTAGGCATTCTTCAATTTGAGCATAATATAAAGGAAACCAGAAAAAGAATCTCCAAACGACCAATAAACTGGAGGCTTTGAATTGGATTGCCAATTGTCTCTCGGGGATGTTTAAAATGGCGTATGGGCTCTACATGAAGCTAGTCATCGCTTGCATCAACTCAGTTACGATACAAACCAGTTTTTCGATTGATCAATGGTTTCTCTAGATACACTCGGTTTTTCGCCGAACAAACTGAGTTTCAGAAAAACTCAGTTTTTCGATCGAAAAACTGGAGTTTTATCGAGATAAACCTGAGGTTATCGGATTTATTACACAATAGCTTTGCCATCACGGCCACCTTGTTTTTTTATCTAAAGTGACATCGAGCACAGATAAAATCACACCCCAATTATTTAGATTCACAATCATAGTTTAATCATTGAACTATGATTATTTTCAAAGAACAAAGGGTTCATCATCATTATTACAATATACTTATTAAAGTAATTTTATTATCATTCAAAAGGAAATCCATAATAATAAAACGACCATCCACATCATAAAACTCTTCTTAATATGAATAGTGTTGTTGTCTTTTAATAGAATACAAACCTTGCTATTAGATCCCATGCGAAAAATAAATATCATTACCCCAATCATCAATCCAGGTCTGAACAATAGCAGGCGTTGAGTAGTTTCTTGAAGAAGAAAAATGCCAGGTTTCTATCTTTCAGCCAAGCAAACACCTGATTACGCTTAGGCGATCCCTCAACCACGGACATTTAATGATAATACCAACCGCATTTTGTATTATAATCCGTTTAAATCCAACTGTGAAGTAATAAAAAAAAACATGTGCAGGTATAAAAAAAAAAAAAAAAAAAAAAAAAAAGAAAAAAAAATATGTCGCTGAATATTGAAAAATGCAAGTCATCCTCTTAATTATGACAGATGGAAAACGTCCACCAAAAAGCTATCGACCATAGATTATATATATATATATAGTATTTATATATATAATATAATATATATAATATATAGATATATATTATAAAAACACAATATGACCAATTAAAAAATATACGACACCATGATATGTATATGCAATCAAATTAATCCCTGTGGCAAAGGTAGTAGTCAATGTATCACATCAGATCATTAATTATCAGCATTTATGCTTTCAAGCATAAATACTCACTATGGAAACCAAATTAACAAGTTGTTTAAATTTGGTACACGGTCTCGAACCGTGTGAAAGGGATTTATCCATTCAACATAGGATTTGACCACACACAAATTGCAACATAAACTGCTTTGGTTTTCATTAACTTGGAGTAGCTTAACAAACACATAATCAATTTGACCAAATCGGAGAAGTGGAACAGCGCCTAATTTGCATAAATTCAAAATGGATTGGCCTCCATTTAAACAACTTAGGGATCTAAGAGGTATGAAACTTCACAGGTTGGAACCTATACCTATGTTTTTGGGGGTCAAGGAATTCAGTATAGACATTATTTATATCATGGATAATTTCTTCTTGCCTAATTTGCATAAAATTCCAAAAGGCGTCCATTTTGAAACAATTTGGATAATTTCGGGATTTGAAACTGACCAAAGCTTCCTTGTGGTGTCTATAGCCATATTATGGGGGTCAAGATTCAATTTTAAACGTATTTGTATTGTTGTGTCATTTCCTCATGTCTAATTTGCATAATTCAAAATGGCCTCTAGGCACTTTAAACCTTTCATCATCTGTCAAATTCATATTAGCAGTTGGAGAGGCCTCCTTTGCTATGTTTACACCCAATTTGCAAGTTCAATGAGCAAATCAATCAATATTAGTAACAATAGGCATTTTGGTCACATCATCCTCAATTTGCATAACTTAGAATGTTGCCATTTTCATCAACCACATGACCTATATTTCAAAGTCTGAAATTTGGCATAATGGAAGTTTCACACATTGGCCAATGGCATCGTCCCTAAAATCTCTTATCATATGGAATTTGAATTTTTAGATATATACACTCCATCATTTAAGTGATTACTTCCTTATTGGCAATGACGTCTAGCCCTACAGCCAGTATTGGGATTAATTTTTGTCATCAAGGTCTTCTTCAGTTATTCAAAGATCCTGGATCATGGGCACCATTGGAAATCAGTGTCTGAACCCTGAATGATTTACCCAGGGTAAAATAAAGGACAAAAATATATTAGACCACTCTGACCATTTTGCTCCCCTCTAACCACTTCTCATCCTTTGGTACACTGAGACCCAGTTGCTCTGCAAGGTACACTGCGCTGTTGCAAGCTAGCTGTTTTGCATTTGCAACTTATTATCTTAAGATGTTTTTATGGGACGTCTCTTTGTCATAAATAAAAGGTGTGGAGTGTATTAAAACGATTACCTACAGACGTAATGTAGATTTCCTCCTTATACCTAAAAATTTGTAAATAGATTGCAGATGGTGGTGGGTGGAAAATATTAGTAGGAAGATTAAAGAGAACTAGTAAAGTGTGGGTACTAATGCAATTTGTTGATAATTGCATTTATATCGAGTACACATAACGCAACTAAGTTTTTATTTGGTCATCAACAAATGGGCCAACCTTGTATTAAGAGATTAGCGCAAAACGGATTTAACATCTCGGGCAATAATGGCATAAGTCCTTCATCCATTAAACAGACAATTTGTATACTCAATGTATAGTTCCAGTAGCCGCTTCGGTACAGTAACTTTGTACCATAGTTCTCATATGTTTGTAATGGCAACAAAGGCATAGTCTCTCTACATGGCCGGGATTGAACCCCAAATCAATATCGCCCCTATCTCTATATACAATGAGGTCTCACGTATTTGAAATCGACTATAATATGGGGGACATACAAATTCCTTAACACCCGGCCGCTGTGGACAGATTTCCTTCTCGAGAGAGTGAAGTCGAAGTTGCATTAACTTGCGTTCAAAACAATGCAATGGGCAAAAGATAGAGCAGGAATGAGGGCGTCTTATTTAGAAGGTCGTTTCATCCCTAACTAAAGGAAAAGTACTAGGTTTGAACACCTTTGGTAGTTGAATGGACTCTCCTATAATCAATGCTAGGTAGTTAGTTTTTGTCTCAAATTGTGGTGTCGTTTTTCAATAGGGGCAATTTAAGATTACACAGGGGTCAAACTTTTTAAAATAAATTTTGAAAGTAAATTACGTTAGGTTCAGTTTTGGTAATAAATAACGTTGACCATTCTTTATTGCTAATTTTTTCTGGTGATTTCAAATATCATTCCCGTTACATCATAGAGGCACCCCACACAGTCTTTAAGTGGCGTCCTGATACACCCAAAGATTATCTGATTCACACTTGCTTCGTATATTACAAGTAATGTTAATTTTTATCTGTTAATGAATGTGTATTGTGCTGTATTTTCATGTTTATTATTAATTTTGCATTGTAAGTATTGCTGTAAGGCCTGGTGTTCCCTGTGAGCAAACATCGAAATACATAAAGACTTAGTACAACTTATTTTTTTGTTGGCACTGATTTTTTTTCAAATATCTGTTCAAGTATTGATTACAAAGATAAACTCAACCCTCGTACCGCTGTCGCATAACATTACATAACAAGATATCTACAATATTGTTTCTGGTTCTATTGATGAATTGGAAAATGATCATAATTGCGTATTTTGGTTTCCCAGTAGTGTGAAACGGGTCACGGTATTATGCCGGTGTCGGAACGCCAACTTCATGCTTCTTAAGCTTGATCCACTCAACACAAAACAAACCTCTCTATGAAGCCTGTATCCGAAGATTCTGTGACAGTCACCGACGCTAGGCCAACCGATGGCATTCGCGCTGGTAAGTAAATTCCGGGTGACTGACCTAGTTACCACAATGCCGTAAATATGTGTGTACATTGTACCTGTCAGCAACCATGCTTGACCGCGCCCCCAAACACGGTTCCGCGCAATATAATTATGACAGCATCAATACTCCCATTGCTTTCCCAGTTCAAACTTGGTTCCCCACTGCCGACAAATAGCCATGCATATTTGCAATTGTCCACCGTATTAAAATTAAATGTCACCTTGCAATGAAGACCGGTGGGGTTCAGGAATATCTAAGTAATACCGACAGATAGTACATCTCACTATCCCATTATAGCGCGCATAATCTCCGATTATTTAGGATACTTTTTTTCACTTCAACCACTCAATTTTTCCGGTATTGACCTAATAGTACAACGTTACAAAAAAAAAACAACCACACTCAACCACGGAAAGTCTTATTTAAATTCCTGTTTTCAGCTTCCTATACCGAGACCATAACCGGAATTTTCCCATGATCATTGCGCATATAATTTTGACCACCGGAGTTTAAAAAGTCTCGGAACGTCAGGAACACACGTTGCCGCGAGAATTTCCAAGCTCCCCAAGCTGTAATCACAAATATGAAGTCACCATTCATTAATGAGATTAATGAGACGGCGCTCTTAACACTTTTGTAATCGTAATTTGAAGAGTGGTGATACGTGCTCAAACCTGATTCCATGCACATCTCCCGCCCCCCTCTCTGTCTGTCTGTCTGTATTTTGTCACACCACTGCAAGGGATTGAAACTTTTACTTGAAAACTACAAGAGAAAACTATAGCAAATTGTGCTCGAAGAGCACGAAACTAGCCGTGGGGATAAAATACCTTTGCCCCCATGTTGAGCACATGTTTGGTGAAGGGTCTCAAGCTGCTTCATATGCATGATCACGTGACCATGCTACCATGCTAATTGCAGATCTGATTTTTTGAAGTAGTTATTCACATTAAGACCGGAGTTCCCCCTTTAATGACTTTGACCCCCCTTGTTGAGCACAAGTCGTTAATGGTCTCAATCTCTTCATATGCTGAAAGTTCACGTGACCATGCTACCTTGCTATAGCAAAGATGAATTTTTGAATTCATACCAGAATGTCCCCTGTAATGACCCCTTATGACCTTCGATCAAAATTCTGCGTACACCCCTTAGGGCCTTGGGTCAGCGGTTCTTCTGCACAAGTCTTTTGATTATACAATTGATTTGTGGAACAAAGGACTTTATAGAATTTTGACGAATGCCCCTTTAAAAATCGTCCCACATTACATTTGACCCCAATCTGCGTACCCCCCATAGGGGTCTTGGGTCAGTTGGTTCTTCTTATAACATCTAGTGATCATGGCCCTTATTTTGTGGCAGAAGGCGGCTTTCCGTAGAGTTCCGAAAATTTTCAAACAATCCCCTTTAAATTGGCCCACGTGACCTTGGACCCAAATCTGTGTCACCCTATAGGGGCCTTGGGTCAGTTGTTATTCTGACAATTTTTCTGGCATCGGATAAACCGTTTGGTACTTAGTAGCATTTTGAATGTTGCGTTCGGAAAGAAGAAGAAAGAACTAGGCACGATTGTGTGTGCTTTAGAAAGCACGAGTCTATCATGCAGAGGGGGGGGTGACTACTTGCACTGTCCAGTGACCTTTTAACCCCCCAATCTACTTATACATTATAAGTGTTGGGTCAGCAATTCTTCTGACCAAGTCCGGTGATTCTAGCAATTTAGTCTGGTGTGAGGTCTTTCAAATAACAAGACCTAGCGTTTTTGTTTGCTTCCAGGTTCGCACTTACTCTGACGGCAATGAAACAAATGCGGCAACGGTTTCTTGCTACAGAGTGCTTACTGGCAATGTATTATATTTGTGTTGGGGGGAGACCTAAATAGGGGGGGGGGGAGGAATGAAGGAGCTCCAATAAATAGTTCAGCAAAATTGTGGTATACGAAGTTCCATTTTTAAAACACTGGCTCCGAACATGTTTTATGCGATATCTTGGGAACTACTTGGACTTAGGAAGTAATAATTATTGGTGTCAACTGAACTGGAATTTCTGCATTGATATATGAATGAATAAAGCGGCAAAAATTGGTTAATTTTTACAAACCCAAATCAAAAGGAACTACATGGCTTTCAGAGATAGAGTGCGCCACATCTATCATTACGCGGCCTAGCAGACGACGTAATGCATGTATTATAGTATAGGCGGTTCAATATTGAAACCTTGCAATATTAGAATGGATTTTGAGGCCATTCGCGTTGATGGAACGGCTGGTTTGTTATCATCACTCCTGATGTCCTTTGCACATGAAAATTTATTTTGGCTGAAAAAAATATTGCATTGTGAAGAACTGTTGCAGCAAATCTGGCTTGGACAATATACAATCACGATATACACCTCAAATGACCCTTCCTGACCCCACTGAATCTCAAATCCTGTGTACACCCCATATGGGCTTTGCATCAGGGTTCTGCTGACCAAGTTCTAGTGATTATAGTAATGGGATTTGTAAGCAGAAACACAAAAAGAGGTGTAGAAGCGACAGACTGGGTTAATTACCCCTGCGTGACCCCTTTGACCCCATCTGTAAACAAGCCCATAAAGGCTTGCGTCAGCGGGTATTCTGTCGAAGACTGATGATTATAGCAGTGACTTGTGCAAAACAGCAAAGGAGGGTAAGTGGCGACTGGACCTGTAAGGACCCCTGCGTGCCTTTGACCGCCCAATCTGTAAACCCCCTGTATGGCACTTGGGCCTGGGGTTATTCGGACGATTCTGGTCACGATCACGTTAACTGTGTAACACTATACATTTTTCAATATTTAGAGGGTGTTAGAGAACTGCCGCCGTTATTTCGACCCCTAAATACTTGTATTAAAAATCTGTGTACACCCCATATGGCCATCACCCTGGCAAACATTTTGGGTGGGGGGGGGGTAACGACTGGCATCGATAGCAACATGAAAACTGTGGGAGAAAGAAAGGAAAAGGGGGGTTGCGCGCAGTGGACCCGCTATTGACCCTACCTGACCCCTATGGTCAAATTGTTTACACCCTATAGAAGCTTGGGTCAGGGGTTCTTGGGCCAATGCTTGGTTCAATCCGACCAAACATCTGGCACCAGTAGCATTTTGAAGCAAGGTAACAAAGAAGAAACAGAAAGACGAGGCATCGATGTGCTTTTAAGAAAGCACGAGTTATATCATGCGGTGAATACTTGCATCTGTCCATGTGACCTTTGACCCCAATCTATTGTTACACAGGCCCAAAGAGTTAGCAATTATTATGATTTATTTTCACTTTGAATGAGTTTAACTTATAAGGGCATATAAAATATAGACTTATCTGGTAACATAATAAAAACTAGACGACTCCAGGATACTATGCCCCGAGTTTTCAATTGACCTTGAACCCTTTAACGATGCTCACAGAGCGGGGTTCGCTGTGTGACTCTTTGTTCATCACCTCTCATTGATGCCTACAGATGGCATAGCTAGATAGGTCAATATTCTTTCTTTATTTGACCCCTAGAAATGACCCCATTTTGAGACCTTTGACCCCTTTAATGTGCACACTAAGTAATAGAGAGCTTTTCCCATGGCTCTTGTGAACACATTTGACCTATATATCTACTTTGTTTGAAGAGTTATAGCGTTTTGGCATATTATTAGCTTCATTTGCATCTTTTGCCCGTGCCCCCTGTGGCCAATATTCTGTCACATGATTTCGTCTCGACATTATCCGCAACTTTTGAGCAGAACCACCTATCCAAGTGTTACCGATTTGAGATATAGCATTTTTGCCTATTAATTAGATAATTCCGCCATTTTTAATGTTAATGATTTCCGATATTAATTCTGTGTACAAGCTGTATACCCTGACCAAAGACGAGACGATGCTCATGCGGTATTTTCGTATGTCGCGCACCCTAATCTGTAGAAGAAGTAGGCCTCAAAGATTTTTACTTTGACCTCCATTGAACCCCTACGAGAGGTCAAAGGTCAAACTATTTAAAAACAACCCCTGGTGTGCTTGGGTCAGTGGTTTTCTTTCTGACCAATTTTTGGTCCAAAAACCCAGCCTTTTTGGCACTAGTAGCATTTTGAAGCAAGGTACAAAGAAAAGAGAAAGAAAGAAATCGGAGAATACAGTATCTCATGCGGCTGCAAAAGCACCGCATGATATAAGAAATCGAGAAAGGCATATATCATGGCTGCTCCACCGCATGATATAAGAAAGCAGAAGCACTGGCTCGAATTGTGCTTAGAAATCACTGGTATATCGTCCGCGGTTACTACGTGCACTGTCCATGTGACCTTGACCCCAATCTATTTTTACAGGTCCCAAGAGTTAGCAATGATTTATGATTACACAGGGATCAAACTTTTAAAATAAAATTTTGGAAAGTAATACGTTGTTCAGTTTTGGTAAATAAATAACGTTGACCAGTCGTAGTGCTAATTTGTCAGTGGTTGATTTCAAAATAGATTCCCGTTGACATCAGAGAGGCACCTTACACCAGTGTCTTTAAACGGTGGCTCCTGGAAAACACCAAAGATATCTGATTCACCTTATTTCGTAATCAATTACAATTATGTAATTTTGATTCTGTTAATGATGTGTTATTGTGCGGTATTCATGTTGATGATTAATGTGCATTGTAATATTTGCTGTAAGGCCCTGTGTTTCTGTAGAGCACCATATGAAATTACATAAATAATTAGTACAATTTGTTGGGTGGCACTGATTTTTTTTCAAATATCTGTTCAAGTATTGATTAAACAAGGAAAACTCAAACCTCGGTGACCGCTGTATCCATTACATGAAATAAAAACAAGATATCTACAATATTTAGGTTCTAGAATGATGATTGGAAATGATTCATATTGCGTATGTTGTTTCCCAAGTACGTTGGAACGGTTCACGGATTATGCCGGTGTAGGAACGACAACTTTCATGATTCTTAAGATTGAGCACTCAACACAAACAAACCTCTCTATTGAAGCCTGTGGATACGATTTAGTGACAAGTTTCACGACGCTAGTCACCGTGGCAATTCGCGATGCTGTAGTACATTCGGGTGACCTGACCTAAGTATTACACACAACCGAATGCAGGAAATCTGTGTGTACATTGTACCTGCCATGCAAACCATGCTTGACCGAGCCCACAAACACACGGTTCCCGCGCATTATAATTATGACAGCAATCAATACTCCCTTGCGTTTCCCAGTCCAAAACTTGGTTCCACTGCCGAAAAAAGCCATGATATTTGCATTGTCACTTATTAAATAAATGTCACCTTGCAATGAGACACTGTGGGTTCAGGAAATTGATCTAAGCTATACCGACACAGATAGTACATCTCACTAGACACATTATATCGCGCATAATCTACGCTTATTTAGGAGTTACTTTTCAACCCATCAAGTTACGGTATGGACTATAGTACAAGATTACTAAAAAAAACCACCAAACACTCAACAACGGAAAGTCTTATTAAATGCTTTTTGCTTCGATAGCGAGACCATACCGGATTTTCCCATGTCATTCTTGCGATATAATTGTGGACCAACTGAGGTTAAAAGTCCTCGTGAACGAATGAAACCACGTTGCATAATTTCCGAAATCTTCCCACGCTGTATCACAAATATGAAGTTCACCATTCAGTAATGAGAGTATGAGCGGCGCTTTCATTTGTAAATCGTTTTGGAATGAATGTGTACGTCTCAAGCCTGATTCAGCAATATCCCTCCACTCTCTGTATGTCTGTCTGTATTTGTCACAACTGCAACAGGGAGGAACTTTTATTGAAAACAAACAGAGAGAACAAACCCCCAAACACCCGCGTACCCGCAAACGCTCTTGAAATGTAGTTAGACGCATCGTCTCAGAAAAGTGCGAAATTTTAAGTTCAAAATGCAATCCATCACCTTCCTGGGGTCATTTTACCTTAGTATTTTTTTATTATGTTTTTTCTTGTTTTGTTTTTTTTTTTCGTCTTCTCTTCTTCTGTTTTTCCTGGTGGCGCATCCCGGGGGGGGCTGTGCAAAACCCCCAGATACGTCCCGGCATGCTACAATCCTTAATGGATATTGCCACTATTGACCCAACGGTCCACGATTACGGCAAATCTTTGGATAGTTGGTTCAAATTGAATGCCCGACACCCTATGGTTTCAAGGTCCTTTCAATTTACAAAGCGGTCACAGGTTTTTCCACCCCGATATTTCTCTAGATCAACATTGACGATCACGACGCAAGTTTATGTAGACTCGCAAAACCGGTGTGATGAAAGCAGATATAGTTACGGCTGGGAGCCACAGTCCGGGGCTCCTAGACGATAACGGAATAAAGCCGAAAGCGTGAAACTACTGTGGCGTGAAGAGTCAAATGATTCGATTGCCCTATTGCTCCCCATTGTCCCGGGACTATGAGAGTACGCCCGGAGTAATACGTCTACACCTGGTACAACGGCGTATACTGAAAATTCGGGCATGTCAGACGAGTCAATATCAATTTTTTGCATTTCACATTACGAATCACCCTCATTCTAGTATAACAACATTTAAGTCAAATCGGGTAGAACGAACCCGACAAGGAAATATCTCCAAAATACAGACGTAATATTTATTTTCATCGAAGAAACAGAATTGAAGGAGATAAATAACAAGTAAAAGTAGGTGCATGATAAATCTGCGGGCATTAGGGTTATTTTTTCTTAGTGCAAGTGAATTCCGCCGCCGCACTGGCGTCGCACAGTCCTTGAGTCTATAACACTTTCTACAGTGCTTGATTGCCACGGCTGTTCAATGCATTATTGGCCACCCAATGTCAAAAAAACGATCCCAGTAAGGTTCCCCTTATATTCTACCCGGAATGGGTTAGATTCGGTGGCTGATGATAAGTTCCGAGCTTGGTGTATTCTTGGCCCCAGATGAAAAATTGCCACCTACCCATGATACTTAGCTGATCAGTTCCAAGTCACTATTAGCTTAATATCATACCATTGCACCTCAAAGAATACAAACCCACATACTTAAGCCTACAAGCAACGCCCCATTACACACACGGCCCGCGGTTATCCAGAAAACTTGTTTTAAACTAAATGCAATTTTCATGACTTTGCTTAAAACCGCCGTCATTTAAATGCGTTTAAGCCAAACGCGTTAAAATATGTTAACATTTGCTTACTTAAACGGAAAATTTGAACACAGAAGTAACATCAGTTTTATTATTTAAAGATGCTAACTCAAGTGTATAAAGGCCCTATTGTGTTTAATGGCTTTGCGCACAAAGGTATCAGGGCTTCGTTCGCGTTTAGGTGATACACCAATGGGCTTGGAATTGATAGCACCATTGCTGTTGTCACCTGGATTAGTGCAATGAGCCGTACACTTGACGAAAACACCACACTAAAACACTTCTTAACACCCCGTATACCTAGTTTAAATTTCGACGCATTTGGCGAAGTTAAATTATGGGTAACTTAACGCTTTCTGGAATGCGTTACCACCTGGCACCTTTGAAATAGAGGACTCAAGATTTGGAAACAATCGATATAACCTTGTGGTTTATCTCAGTGGAGTACGAGTCAAAACAAGTCATGTACTATACCTCAAATTTGGGGGCCGTTTCTCAAACGTGTTTAAAATAAAAGGTGGTGAGGCCTAAATGTGGTGAGCTAAACGCACTGTTAAAAAAAACCGCAGGTTAAATATTTTAACAAGTCGTTTAGCTAAACCGTATTTCAACGCCGTAAATATCAGCCACCGAACGCGCGAAACTGTGAATTCTCTCGCCTATATCATTACGTGTGAGTGAAACAATATTGATTATGCCAGACAATGCCTTTCCGTAGTTGTAAAGGCAACGCATGAAGCCAACGGGTAAATTTCAAGAAGTCGTTACGCAAGGCGCTTTAGAATTCGTGATGAGGGAGACAAAAGACCGGGCCTATTAAAAAATGTTTATGTAATGTCGTTGTTGCCGCGCACTTGGTATCATTCAATACTATAAACACGAGCATGAAAATAGGAAGCAAAAGAAAAATGGACGAGAAGAAATGGAACTGAGGACTCGGAAAAAGAAAGATAAGAGAAAATAAAGGAGGGTCGCGCCCCCTGGTAACGGTTAACCACGAGGTATCAGGCATGGATATGAAAACGTGAAGTTTAAACACGCCTTAAACTTCCCCCGGGGACCAAAGTCTAATTGTTTAACAACGTTTTAGGCATGTTAACGATGTCGGCTAAAATTTAAACAGGCGTTTCGGTTTAAAGTTAAACCATGCTTGAGAATTGCGTTATTTAGCGGGCCCTTTAAATGGCGATTAACCAGTGATGAGCGTTAAACATTCGTTTGAGCAATACGGGCCTGTGATTAAAGTTATGGAAAACTTAACGAAGCCACTGACCCATTTGAAAAATAGTGCCCTCAAGATTTTTCAAAATCGATATTTTGCATGGTGTAAGGGCTTTGTATATAAAAGCCCTCACCGAAATGATTAAGACCAAACAGCGTCCTTATGGTAAACAGAACGATTTTGTTAATTTACGTCGCAGGCGACGTTTAAATTCAGCAGACGAAAATTGCGTTTCACACAAGTAACATGCAAGCCGTATGCATGTTTCCCACGCTATGCACACTGTTTGACCGGTCTATAACCTTTGATGGTTTTAATATCAGTGAGTAAGAGTCAAAAACTTCAGTATATAAACATTTGTTGATTAAAGTATGGAAAACTTAAAAGGTTGGCCTCTACAAATACCTGGATGTCTTTAGCCTCATATCAATGTCCTAATCTGTTTGGGGTATGTTATTTTTATGTGTGTAAGATATCTCGTCTTCCAATGGCCTATACTATATCATTGAGAGCAAATTGAAGAAATTTCATATTTTGTGAAATGTGCCAGTGCCCGCTTTAAAGAGTTGGCCCCTACAAATTTACCTGGGTCTTTATCCTCATCAATGTCCCTATCTGTTTTGGGGTCTGTTATTTTTATGTGAAAATGTATCTATGTTCTTCCAATAGCCAGATATCATTTGAGAAGCAAATTGAGAATAGTAAAATTTCCTATTATTTTTGAAAATTGTGCCAGTGCCCGCTTTAAGCGAACGTTTAGTTCACATGAAAACGTTTTTTGCTTAGCTTAAAATCGCGCCTAAAACATCTTTTGGAATACGGGCCCACAATCTCAATATTGTAATTGTAAATGCGCACACAAGCCAACATGCCAGCGCCCTAAATGGTACACGAAACAGAGAAAGGAAACCGGTTTATTCCAGTATACAAAACATCCTTGTGTACCAGGCCATAATTCTATTGATTGTAATGGTATTTCGCGGTTCAGATTGGGTTATGGATGTAGCTTTGTGAGGTACTCATAGTTGTTTCGTGGACAGTAAGGCTCTACACCTTACTCTTGGGTAATTAACTTGTGAGATAGTGATAATTCAGGGCGCCCCAGTGACCTTGGACTGTGTAATGAGGTATAATTGTGTTGTAATGAATAAGGTTGTTGTGAATCGTGTGTAACCTCTTTATACATCTTCATTAAATATTCAACCAAGGTCGCTTGGTTCAGATCTCGGTGTGGTGCTGGTGGTTGCTACTTCTGGAGTATAGGAATCATGTCAGGAATTGATTTGTCCAGTTTTTTTCCATGTTAGAGTGGATTGATTAAAATCCAGTTACCACGTCTCCTAAAAAAAGATTAGTTTGATTGGACCACATAGAACGATGAAACCTATCAATCCCATTGCGTGGGTTAGTTTTGCGATATTGAAACATGCGCTGATTAAAGCGGATGGCTGAAGGGGGCCACCAATCAATCAACCAAATCAATCCAAATTATTCATATCAAAATAAAAAATACAAAATATCTATACTATAACGATCGAACTTCGCCATGTTGTTTTTTATAGGAGGCTGCCATGTTGACACAGGAGGTCGCCATTATTGAATGCTTGTACCTATTCAGGTAATCCCCTCCCATCGTGTCTATCGATATTGCTAGGGGTTTATGTATTCAAAACTGCTGACAGTTGATTTAGATTTCATTGACCGATTGCAAATTTAAACGGTGTTGTAAAACATAGCTAAACATGTGAAAACGAGTAGTAGATGGTATGGAATTCCCGTGGTTTGACAAAGAGTAAATACGGTATTTGGTGGACCATAGTCTAGGGTACGAGGTATTCAATTCATGTTTGATGGTTTAATTACCCATGGTCCTTCGAGTTTTTGAACTTTGTGCTATTTCTATGTAAATTATTATTTCTTGGTGATTCTAAAAGAGAACATAAGAAGGCCCACTGTTTCCCTTAAAACATTCAAGATTGATTTATACTACGTATTTAACTTCATTGAAAGACTTCTAATGATTCCAACGTATTATTTGACGCAAAAAATTCGTGACCTTTTTGTTCTCGCGTTAAATATCGTTATCGCGTGGCGAAAGGTTTGACATCTTTGTATTTATTTCTTAAAATGATTTTATTTTTTTGGAAACAAAAAAAAATAAGAGGAGATAAAGAGACCTCATATATCGTTGAAAAATAAGCTATTTTTTGATTCATTAATTAGCATCATGATCCATTAACGTATTTTTGGAAGAAATAATGGTGACCTTCCGCCTGAAATAATTGACAAGAACTGAATGGACAGTCCTGCGTCCTTGCCTTGGTAATATGTTTGACTGCATTGCACAAGAACTCAGAAGAAAGCTGTGGATGTTCGAATGACAATGAAATAAACATTTTAGGCCTAAAGTAAATATACATACTATTATTAGCTTGAGAACGCAGGTCTGGTTTACAACCGGCAGTGGCATGAAATTAAAAGGGGGCATGGCCCGATTAAGTATATACGATGTAATTTGATAGAATTGACCGGGGGGCTCAACACAAATGACATACGGGGATGTGCCACACATACATCGGTCCGATTTTCAGCCTTCTGGTATATCAACTTTTTTCATGTCATTATTTGTGGTATATATAGCAATGGTGGGGGTTTTTCAAAGTTTCTCAAATTGTCCAAAAATTAGTCAAATTTTGCTCAATGGGGAAGCCCAAAATTTTCTAAAAAATGTTGGGGAATTAGTAAAAATTCCTAATCCGAAGCCTCCTTTAAAGTGTCCTAACGTGCTCAAAATGCCAACATTTTGGGAAATTAATTAAATGGCAAATTTGGGTTTTTAAATTTGCCCAAACTTTTGCACGCTGGTATAGGTATGGGTCCCTTATTGGAAAAAAAAAATGCGTAAGTTATAGCTATGGGTCCTACTTCCAGACTGTCGGAGGCACGTCCCTACGGGAGAACCCTACCCAAACAAAAAAAAACCCCCGGGGAATTGACTTTAGTCCCACCCATTTCTGTAAGTTTCGCGCCGAGTTATTTCCAAAATCTGTTTTGAGTGTGAGAGTATGTGAGAGCCAAAAACATTTCCGTAGGTTAGGGACCAAATACCGAGGCTTTCACCAAAAACAAAGAAAATAAAATAAGGGAAGGGAGAGTGGCTCTGAACCACAGCTCATATTTGTGCAATATGTAGCATGGGGATCCGTGGAAATAACGTGAATCGTAGATGGATGGGCATTTCAGTAGTGTAATCATGAACGTAATAACCCGGATTTATTACAAAACCAGAGCAAACAAGAATCTTTTTTTCAACTTAAGTATTTGCACTTCATCAAAGTTGACATCATTACAATATTTTTAATTTTTTACTTTTTCATTTTTTTTAGGTGACTATCTTAAAGTTTAAGTTTACTAAAACATCAAATCCAAAGCTTCCCCTCCCAATGGCAGAACCAGACTTCCCTCTTGGGAGATGGAAAAGTTAATTTTATTAGAGAGGGTAAGTGGTAAAGCGAAATTCTTGGGATAAAAACTTCAAACGTTTTGAGATTTTTTAAATAATTTGCCCGAAATCGCTGACATTTTTGCCAAATTTGGGTGATGTTGGCTCAAATCGCTCTTTTGTTTCTGCCACAAAAATCCGTATTTTTTCTCGGGGCTATTTGTTTTTGTTGTGGTTAGTTTTTTTTTAGTCTAGTATTTTAGTGTGCCTGCTGGGAGATACATGCACTAATATATACAGTGCATAATGATATTTTATAAATGTTGCCTAATATCATAAAATGTTGCCTAACATCATAAAAATTGTTTTCGAACTTCATAAAATGTTTGCCTAATCATTAAAAATGTTGCCTAATATCATAAAAACGTTTGCCTAACATTTATTACACAGGTGTTCCTAACTTCATAAAAGATGTTTGGCTAATATCATAAAAAAAGTTTGCCTAATATCATTTTAAAAACGTTTGCCTAATAGTCATAAAATGTTTTCCTAAATTTTTCATACTGAACGTTTTATCAAAATTTGCGCATTTTTGGAAAACATTTTAAAACATTATATCCAAAGTATTATTAATTAGGAAAAAATGTTCATAAGGCGATATCCATACAATGTACGGTTCAATGTTTTTTTTTAAAACAATATCAAAACATTTACTGCAGCTAAGGTAAAAATGTTCTGATAAGATCTCTATAACAAAGCTTACTATATTTTGTAGTAATGTTAAAATGTTAGAAATGTTAGTCTTAAGTTGGATAAAAAGTTAAAAATGAATTGGCAATGTGTTTTCGAAAATCATTTTAAGCACATTTTGCCAAAACATCGTAAAACATTGTTTTTAAAACGTTTTGTAATGTTTCACAAAACATATCAAAACAAATGTTTTGTAAAATATTAATCCAACCTTGAAAAATGTTATGAAAATGTATTGTGTTTGCTGTGGTGAGTGATAGACAGCCAACATTGCCCATAAATAAGGGTGTTTTTTTTCTGGCGACATTTTCTAAAGTAGGTCTTTGGGTGAATTATTCAAACTTGTCGAAAAAATGGGTGTCTTTGGATGGCGATGGTTTAAAAAATACAGTTGAGTGACTGGCGGTCTAACAGCCTAACAGACCGGCGGTCATCCAACTACCCCCCCCCCCTACGCTTTAACCCTTGGACATGTGTAAGGGAGTAGTAAGAAGAATCCCATAGATATCTACGGGAGTGGTCCTCTCAGCACCCTTTAGAGATGGCACCAAGACGTGGCCAAGATAAGTAGCAGTTCTGAGGGGCAAAGGGGCGTTCAGGGGAAGTCAGCCCGTTCAGGGGAAATCATTCCGATCGGAGGATAGCGTCCCAAAAACGACTGATTTTTCCATAATGTACCATCAAAATTTCAAAGATTTCCTCAACTGTCTTCCCAAGAGGGCTTCACTCATTCCAAGTATTACGCTACGCACTGAGAAGCCCTTTCATCCGACCACAGCTACCCAAACTGGGTTGGGGGGTCTTTGGGAGTGCGTGCGAGTCTTGGTTTTGCAATTTTAAAATTTGGCAGATTACAGTATTAAATGTTCACCTGGCTTCTTCATAGCTCATGTTGAGATAGGTGGCCCTCCTAAAATCTTGACATAACACATTTAAAGGGACATATAAGGCAAATAATAAACGAGGCTTGCGAGAAATACAGCGTTCATTGTGAAGAGTGATCAAACGTTTAGTGACCGCTCCATTCAAATCATGCTAGCGGTTGCCCGCGCGAAAAGCGAGGGCACCCGCTAGTCTATACTATAAAGACTCGAAACTTCGCCCATGTGGTTTTCCCCTGGAGGCTGCATTGACCGCAGAGGTCGCCATGTTGACCGCTATGTTGGAATGTGTACCGTCTGATTCAGGTGCTCCCCTTCCCCAGCCGTGTCTTGCGATTGCTCGGGGGTTATGTATTCAACATTGTTCAAACTGCTGATAGATCATAAATTTCATTGAATTGCAAAACAAAAACGTGTTGTAAACATTGTTGAAACGTCGTTAGTAATTGCGTATTGAATTCCGGGGGGTTGACAACGGTAAATACGTTAAATTTAATTTGAAAATGGGTACCTTGGTCTTGGGGTAAGTAGGTTTATTATCATGTTCGTGGCTTAATTATTACATTGCTCCAGTGAGTTTGACCTTTGTGCTATTTCAATGTAAAATTATTTATTTCTTGGTGATGAAAAGAAAACAAGAAGAAGGCCTACTGCAAAAATTCAAGATTATTTACGGTGTATTTTAACTAATTAAAGGACTTCCTAAAATATCACCAACTGTTATTTTGGCGCAAAAATCCGTGACCTTTTTGTTTCTCGCGTTAAATCGTGATCGCCGTGGCGAGTTTGACCTCTCTGATATTTATTTCTACAAAATGACTTAAATAATAATTTTGGAAACAAAAAAAGTAAGAGGATAAAGATATGATACAGATAACCAATATCAGTTAGTTATACTACGTTTTCTTTTACTCTAATGTACATAATGATCATTAAGGTATTTTTGGACGTAAAACCACGTCTAATGTTTCGTAGGTAATGTTGCTGCTGCCCGAAAAAACTTTTTGTAGTTATATAACTGTCGAGTTCAAGCTATCTGCAAAGTGCTTTGATCGGCAGCAGTATGGTCCGAGTCTGGTGGTTACTGGAACGATGGTATACACTAATTACTACAGCAAACATTGTTGGTGCAAAACCTCCACGATTAACTGTGTTATGCAAATCATTCTTGTGTCCAATAGTGACATAAAAGTCCTGGATAAATTACAAACACCACGGTGATGCCACAACAACTTGGTAATAGGAGCTATGCGTTTAAAAATGATTGTGATGACAAAAGTCTGACATGCAATTTTTTTAAATCCGGGGGGGGGGGGGGTAGGTACATGTTAAACATGAGAGAGTGTAGTCAGTGTACGTAATCTTATCTGTCATTACCGGCTCATGTGTCGTGTATTGGGGCCGAGCTTCATTGGTGATTTTACTGAAAAATATCAAATACAGGACCCCAAAAGAATAAAACACCAGCAGGAATATAAAATCATCTTATGTTGTATGTTTACAAAGGATCTGAATCAGAGAGTCCTGAGGAGGGGGCGCCCTCATTTTTATGACAAATTCATGTTATACACCGTTATCCTATGGGAGTTATGAATACAATTAAAAAGTTTAAGGAATCAAAAGACAAACCCGATCCTCTCAAAATTTGGAATTGGGCATTTGGGTGGCATCTTTAGGTTCTAGTCAACTATTTCTAATATTACAGGAACGAAAAATTAGATTCAAAAATCATCTTGAGTCAGATCTTTAAAGCATTTTATTAGGTTCTTGCAAAAACATGACTGCAAAGATGTTATCTATTGTTTTACCCCGGAAATCGGATATAATCACGAGATGGATTTTTCAGTCGGAAATTAGTTCTTCAAATGACTATCTGTTTGAATTTTACGCGAAGCGCACTTCTAAAAATTTAATTCACCTCCCGACTCCGGGAAAACACCTAACCCTAAAAAATATTTCAACAACGGGGTCATTTTGACCGCATTTTTGTTATTGCATTTAATAAAATTAATAAAACGAAAAAAGAGATCTACACTCTTAAAAATGTTAAAAAAAAAAAGCGTGAAATGACCCTTTGTGGTTATAATTTTGACCCCATTGTTTAGTCGGTGCCTAGTTGACTTGGTTTTAGTGGTGTGTGAAAATTGACATGGCGGTGTGGGTTTAAGAGGTGGCGCTTTCAAGCTATAGGCAAGAGGAATGTGCCAAAACACAGCCAAATCACCATAAAAAAGGGTGATTTTTGGTGAAAATTGCACTGAATTTTTCTTAAAATGTGGTGTTTAGGTGAAATTCAGCAACATTTTCTAAGGTTGCGGCTCGGCTGATGGTGGGAAAGACTTCAAAATTGTCGAAAAGGGGATGCGTCTTTTAAAGACGTAAATTTGACCTTCCGTTTTTGTGGTGCTGCCATTGGAAGTGTTAGTTTGGACCCATGTGATATTCTATGTAAAATTATTTATTTCTTGGTGAAAAGGCATGAGAACAACGAGGAGATCTACTGCAACAAAACATTTCAAGATTGATTTATATATGTATTAATTCATTAAAATTTTATAATGCCTCAATCAACGTATTATTTTGACGCAATAATTGGTGGACATTCAATTTAAGACATTTTACCAGTGGAGGTTGCCATGTGGAAGGTGTAGTTGACTCTTTGATAATGCTAAGTAAAATATTTTATGTCTGGTGATATAATAAAAGGGAGCACAACAGGGAGAATACTACAAAAAACATTCAAGATTGATTTATGACTAGTATTTAATTCAGTACAGGTTCGTAATGCTCATTAACGTATATTTTGACGCAATAATCGGTGACATTGTTTGTAGACATTTTATTGTTTCTGGTAAGTTGAACTCGACTGATATTCGCTGATGCCATATAACTCTTTGCACGTATATGAACCATCGAGTTTAACCTCATATACCTGTCAAGCGCTGTGGATCGGCATTTCAGTCCTCTGTCACCGGATTCCCCTGGGTTGGGTTGGAAAGCGCGAGCCCTTATTACATTGGTGTGCCACCGGGGGCAAACGGAACACCCCCCCCATTGTACACAACCAATTTGGTTATATTCACGTTTAATTTCAGTGGTGAGTGGTGAAAATAGTATTTCAAATGACTATTTGTTTTGAATTTTTCGCGACGAAGCGCCGTAAACTAAAAATTTCATTTCACCAATTATGAAAATAAGGGTTTAACGTGTTTAAGGCTGCTGCTTTAAAAGCTTGGGGCATGCACGTGATAAGAGAATGTGCCAAAAAAAGGGTTCTTGGGTGAAATGCAGGGGCCAAAATGCACATAAATATGGGTGGATTTATTGTGGAAATTTGCTAAATTTTAAAAAAAGGGGGTATCTTGGGTGAAAAATTTGGAGCTAGGGGCATTCAGAGAATGTACCAAAAAAGGTGTGGTTATGGTGAAGCAGCCAAGATTACCCAAAAATAAGGGTTGATTTTTGGGGAAATTGCTAATTTTTTTTCTTAAAGAGGGTTCTTTGGGTGAAAATTGGCAACATTTCTAAAAAGTAGAGGGCTGGGGGATGAAAGATTTAAAAATCGTCGAAAAAAATGCGAGACTTTGGATGGCGATGGTAAAATTTCAAAAATCCCTATACAGGGCCATTGGGTGGAAATGATGCTGGGTGTTAACAACATAATATAGGCCTATAAGTGTTATCATCTAAATGGGAACACCTTTTTCCCCTGGTGTGCCTTTAAATTCAAAGGTTACAAACATAGAATTTGTAGGTACCAACATTTACCAGGAAAAGAACATTGAATTGCTTGCAAATGTATATTATTAATAATTGAACTTGTATAAGCTAATACACTTGGGGAATGGTCCTTAACGGTCAATAAAACACGTGTACTACTAATTTTATAAGCAACATGAAATCCGGACAATGAACAATTTGTACTACTAAAATACCAACAATAACTAGACAGGACAACAAGACAAACGAGATCGACCGACTTATATTTCTATTTTCAGAAAATAAGTAGCCGAAGTTGAATGCAAGAATGAAGTTATGGATAGAGGTCATTGTTATAGCGACTGATGAAGTTCTAATTTTTTAAGTTAATTTTAATGATGCAAAGGACGGAGAATTTAAGTGGGGCAGGTATGTTTTTTCTAAGTAGAGGGCCTGGAACTAGTGGTGTTCCTGGCAAAAACAGTTTTTTTTTTCTTGCGATGAAAAGTCTAGGCCATATCTTGTATGATAGGGCATTAGAGGGCGGTGGTCCATGTTAAAAAAGTCCGTCCGGAATGAGGTCAGTAGGGAGGAGACCACTGATCTCTATACTTTTATAGGCTATCGTTTTCCGCTTTCCTAACCCCAACCCCCACCTATATCATTTATTTTGCACTCTTTCCCCCCCTTCACCTTATGATCATATTGGGAATGTTGGTACTTATTTGTATACCATTTGAAAGAGAAAAACGGGCAAAGCAATCCTGTGGTACCAAATTTATAGCATCGATGTAAACCAAGGAAATCATAGGGGTGGTTACCCCCTTTCTTCCCCCACCAGAGAAATTGTTGTTAAAATGGCTCAGGTAGACGAAGAGGTAAGCAGTCCTTATTTCTTGCTTCTTTCTGGAAATACCTTCGTGTCTGTTTTTTACATGCTGGCCCGTTCTATTTTAAAAAATATTACTACTTAATTAAGATATTTTGGAATAAATTCCTGGGTGTCTTGAATTTTGGTCGGGTACCCATGCTCGTTCAAAAAAAAAAAGACGATATAGCTTTGCCAAATGCGGTAACAACCTAGGTATACAATGCACAATAATGAAGTTTCTCACTAGGGGGTATCAAAATTCAGATTGTGATTTTTGACTGGTTCAATATAAAAACAGGAAATGTAACGCTCAACTATCATCAAATAAACCACCCGAGTGTGTATTGCTTTGTTATATTGGCTATTTAAAGTATTTTAGCCACGTATTGAGAACAGGTCCCACAAGGGGTATATAATCTTTAACTGCAAATTGGTCCCCTTATTTTAAATAAACCCTGAAAACATAGAAGACAATTTTACAAAAAATGGCTCCGTCAGACTCTCGTTAGAGTTTATTTTCACTGAAAATTGGTCTTGTTATCCTTTTGGGGTCAATTTCAGAAACCCTGGAATGAGCACAGGTACACAACAAACCCAACCCCTGAATCCCCCCCCCCCCCCCCTCGATAAAATTTACTTTTGAAGGGAAAAGATAATGCCCTGCAGTCTATGGGGTTCAGTATACTGGCACAAAAACATTGTTAATCAACTTTGACATTAAAATGGAAATGACCTGACTTTGTCCTTGTCTAATCTAGTGACCTGTGTTTTAATCAATGTAAAATCACACGCTATCCCGTAGACCTAATTGTGATCCATTTCTAGATGTATCCAGCGAAAAGTCTCATGATTAAAGTCTGACTCAAATTTCGAAAAATATTATTTTTTTGTGTAAATAAAATGAACAATAGTCAACTTAGAACTAAATAGTAAAACCTAAAATGTAGAATTCCGAAATTTGAGATGAATCGGATTTTTGTTTTGATGGCAGTAAAAACTTTATGTGTTGCATTCCGCCCCATAGGATACTGTGTATACACAAAATACATCCCGGATTCCGGGAATTTTATAACAAAGTTGTGAATTTTTCCTTATGGAAAGGCATTCGATTTTAAGCTTAGCAATTTCACACAGTGATTAGTATATGGACAAGCATTATGTCATGTAAAAACACGATTTTTTTGGAAATGAGGCGCCCTCCTCAGGAAATCTCTGAGTTCGGCCTTTAAATACTATTTGTACTAGAAGTATTATTGCTATCCATACTGGTATTCCCATCATGCCCATGGAGTTATAGCATTTAGAGCACAGTCTAGTACAGTAGCAATGGGGGGAAGTGCATACGTATATGTATATTTTGTGTATAGGCTACGACGTGTATACACCAATCACTAGCATATCACTAATCGGTCGCAAAATTGCCTTAGAATACATTCGTTTACTTATATAAGTTAATTTAATGCACACGGGCAAACATACACCATACAAATGCAAATGCTTGATAGTTTTTTCAGATATGGCCAGAAAAGTACTTTATAGGCATACATGTTACTCATCCCATAGAAACCCGTGCAAACCGAGTGAATGTTTTGGGTTAGAGCCAAAAGGGCGCTGCCCAACTTCCGGTCGATTCAGAGGCTCGCTATTCAACGCGTGGAGATTGCCTATCAGTGTGTAGAGATCAGTGGGAGGAGATCATGATGGAAACGGAACAATAAAAGATGCAAGCTGTGTAGTTTGTAGATATAATAAATCCTCAGAGTTTTGAGTGATGAAAAAGGGGGGCAGTATGAGCAAGCCAAATAGAGGTAGTGCTGTTCTATTAATTCTTTTTTGAAGTAAAAGAGCAAGCAGATTGGCATTGTTGGAATCGGCCCATATCATTGCCCATACAAGGAAAAAATACGGGAGAAACAAAGGAAATTTACAAATGTTTTCAATGACTCAGGTGGAAGGAATGTCGCAACCTTACGTATTATACCATTGTATTAAGACACTATTTAAAAATGCGTGTTTGAGAATCCATGATTAAATTGTGATCAAAAAGTAGGGCTAGAAGTAGTAGTATCTACTGCTGAATTAGTATATTATCAATTTTAAGTTAGGCGTCGTCGTAATGTCTTGTTTATTACTGTGCTTATTTTAAATATGAGTAAATTAGTTTTTAATGTTGAGAGATAAAAATTAATTTAATTTAAACCAATGGAAATGCTAATAATTCAGTGTTTATAATTGTTTTCCAAGTGTTTTAGGGTCATGGTGTGAAAATAAAATGTTTGTGTTCATAAGCAAATAAATAAAATGGGTATTTGGAAGTATGATGGGAGGTCATTGATATATACTAAGCATAATAGGGGTCCCAGAATAGACCCCGCGGAACTCCAAAATGACATTTGTGTTTAGATAAGATTTGTTAATGAAATACTTTGTTTGCAAAGAGGTTTTAATTTTTATCCCAAATGTGGCAAGGCCTCTGATACATAGATATTAGTTTATGAAGGTAAAAAATCCTGATTTATGGTATCAAAGGCTTTACTAAGATCAAGAAAAATGCCTATATATAGTATGAAGTTTCTGGTCAAGATTTTGGCTGATTTTGGCAGTTGCAGTAAAGCTCGTGATTGCAATGTATGTCGGATCGCTTAGGCCTTCAAGCCAAATTGGTGGTATGTGAGTATATTATGACGGGTTATGGAGTTAAAAAATTACTATGTACACAATCTTTCAAGGAGTTGGAGATAGCTGTAAGGATTGACATTCGGTCTGTTAATTGTAAAAATCGTGCTTATCTCCAGTTTTGAATAAAGGTATAACATAGCTAATTTCAATAAGATGGGACAATAATGCCCAAAGTTGAGAAAGAGTGATAAAAATGTGGCAAGGACATCAGTGATTCGTAGGAAGTATTTGGCTAAGAAGATTGGTTTAATGATTGCCATCCAGCGGCACTGCTGTTGCTGGTTTTTTAAACTCTTTGATGATATTTGTCAATTTCAGCAGCAAAAGTTGGATAAATAACTGCTTTTGGTATTAAAAGATGATAAAGGTGGGTATAATCACTGGGCGGGTCTGGATTATCAGCAAGAGTTTTACCAAGTTAGCCCAAAAAAGTGTTGAATTTCTCACCCAGGAGCGTGCGACCCTCGGTCTCAAAGAATAGACGGGTAGACAGACAGACAGACACACTGACAGACCCACCGGTGTGAAAGGAGATATAGTCCCCCTGGGGATATAGGCCCGGGGGAATGTGGTTCATAGGGACAGGCGGTCCCTCGTCCCTAGGAACAATAGCCCTAAACGGACTACGAACGAGCGGTCCTCCGGACCAGGCTCTAGGTGGCAGTGTGGTCTTCACCAGTGGAGTGACCCTAGTTCCTAGGAATAAAACAGTCCTTGCTTTAATGTTGATAGTTTTATACCCCGGACCATGCCTTCCAGGGTCAATAGTCCTCACCGCGTGGACCCCTCTCTCTAGAAATAGTAGTACTTACTTCAATATAGTCTGCTAGGTTGTTTATTATAGTTTAACCGGACTATAGGTTCTATCGGACTATTTCCTTTTACACGTGAAAGTAACCATTGTCCTCCGCTACTGTAGTCATGTATATCACGGTATGACAAAATAGGTATGAATGAATACAGATGTTCATAAGCGTGTGAAAGTGTGATACATGGTTATTAAAAAACAGAAGAGAGCCGTAACAGCTTCGTGTCTGGCCGGTAAGGTCTTCTGGATCTTACAATGTGGAATGAACCAGGTTCGAGTCTCAAAGTAGAGGGTATGTTTTCATTTAAGTTGTTTTTTAGGCATAATTCTCTGATACCCTTCGCATCTGAATGATGTTTGCGACCTACATTGTCACCTTCCGTACCCCCACCCCCTCGTATTACAACTTTGTTTAGCGCCCCTCAATTAAAAGTGCGGCCCAACAGCCTTTATCTGTGCATGTCTGTGTTGGTATAGGTGGAATAGGTGGGGTGATGTGTGTGCGCGTATGTTTGGTAGAATATAAGCTTGGTGTGTGTGCGCGTTTTACAAGTACGTACGAATTGAATATGAAGTGGGAATGTTATTGTTTGAAGGACAAATAGTTAAGTTTATGTGTTTATTTAAAGGAAGTTACATGTTATAGTCTAGACGTTTGTTGCTATTTGAGAGTGGCATTTTTTTTTTTTTTTTTTGATATATTTTGGTATTAAAACTTTTATATCTTGTAGAATAGTTCATGGGAAACCCAAAAAGTATTAGCTACATTTTTTTTCGATGTGCAAGGGGGGTAGCCAGCAATTTCAAAATGGCTCCCATTTTTTTCAATATTTTAGATTATTTTGACTAATATTCCAAGTTGTATGAAGTGTAAAGAATTTTATTTCATGTGTTATTCACTTAATACCAGTGATGGATAACATTAAAATAACAATTCGATTAACGCTTGAATTAATCAGTCCAGTGTGGCGCCAACAAAAAAAATGCCAAAATGCCGACCATTTTGATTAATATTTTGGTTTTTTTTGAGTATATATGGCTTATACTTCAATTTTTTTGTTCCTTAAAATTTCTTTGACATTAAAGTATTTAAGTCTTTGATTAACTTACAATATATTAGTATCTATACTATTAAAGATCGAACTTCGCCATGTGTTTTTTTATGGGGCTGACATGTTGACACAGGAGGTCGCCATGTGATGTGTACCCTATTCAGGTAATAACCGTCCCCATCGTGTCTTGATTGCTCGGGGTTTATGTATACTCAAACTGCTGATAGATGATTAGATTTCATTGAGATTGCAAATAATCGTGTTGAAAAATAGCTCAAACATTGTTGTAAACAGTAGTAGACTGCGTAGTGAATTTATTTTGTCGCCGCCAATGACCAGAGGAACGATTTACGGAACATGCAGAATGGTCTAGGATCGGAGCAAAGGTAGGCCTTATACAGAATGCCACCATCTGAGCTCTGTGCCTGAAGAGCAGAATTTGACATATAGGCCATATGTACCACTTATTTGATTATCACGTCTTCAAATTATTTGTTCGTTTGATTTTGCACAAAGCGACACTAAAATTGAATTTTACCTCCGATCGAGAACACCCGCAGTAGAAATAGGGGTTTAAAGCCTTTGGTGGTGCTTTCAAAGATAGGGGAATTCGGTGATAGAGAATGTGCCAAAAAGGGTTTTCTTGGGTGATAGACAGCCAAATGCCCATAAATAAAGGGTATTTTTTTGCTGGCGACTCTAAAAGTAGGTCTTTGGGTGGAAGATTTCCAAATTTGTCGAAAAAATGGGAGTATTTGGATGGCCCCCCCGATGGTTTCAAAATACAGTTTAGTGACAATGATTACTGGGTGGTGTTGTTAACAGCAACATACGCGTATTCAACTACCGCCCTCCCTCCACTTTACCCCTGGACAGTTTAAGGGAAGTAGTAGCAAAGAACCCATGATATCTATGGGAGCCTGGTCCTTTCAGCGCCTTTAGAGATGGAAGTAGGAGAATACACTGGGCTTTGCCCGTAAAATCACAGCAGTTTACGTAGTTTCTCACAACTTACGGGATCCGTAAATTGCGGTTCTTTTTTACAGTACAACCGTTACACATTCCTTACAAGGACCACGATTAACATAGTGCCCTATATGGCCTTTTTAAAAAAACCTGAAAATATCACAAAACGATTAACATATTACCTAACAAACCCACGGTGAAACATGGAACGACCTTTCAATAAAAACAGCATTCATATAACATTTTAAACATATTGGTCCCCTTCAAAAACAAAAACAATTCTTCATATTCAATTAGTACGTACTTGTTAAAACGACGCCACACACCCAGCTTATATTCCACCAAACAGACGCGCCACACATCATTCACTATACCAAACACAGACACATGCACAGATAAAGGATGTTGGGCCGCACTTTTAATTGAGGCTCAACAAAGTTTGTAGGACGAGGGGTGGCTACGGAAGGTGAAAAATGAGGGCGCTAAACATCAATCAGATGCGAAGGGTAATCACACACAAATAGAAAAACAGAAGGAAATAAAGGAACGACATGCTCGAGCATTCGATAGCATTCAAAATTATTGATTACAATGAACCCAAATGAGTGGGGTTAGAGTTAATTAGATTAAAAATGTCACAATTGTGAGTCTGTTTATCAATTGGAAACTTAACTGGAATGGTGCATTACTTTTGAAAATTTTGTCTAATATCTCTACAAACATATTAAAACCACGTCATTGTCATTGGTGAATACCCACGGACAAATAACCCTAATTTTAAGTAGCAAAATAATTATTAGAAATAGTTTAATTCCTTCAATCTATCTAATAGAA
>JAMKCH010042228.1:0-12697 GCA_023653785.1 Ophioderma brevispina
CTGCTTTGAAATCGATTTGCTGGCCATATTTGAATCGTATCATCTTAAAAAAACTTTCTCCTAGGTGCACATTACCATTGAATTGAAACCTTTCTTCCAGGTAGAATACGCCTGTCTTTATAACCTTTACAAACGGTCAATTCAGGACACGACGCTTTCCTGTGATTCGCGATATTTAGGATCGTCGGGCTTTGTTTCTTCAATATTTTAAATTGATACGTTTGGGCTTCGGTGTCTGACGCTATTTTTCAGCTTGAATATCAGTAGGATTCAATGCTACATTACAATATAACGTACTTCAGAGGAATCTAAAACACTTCTTTGATTTTGTGTTGGGCAATAGTATAAATGTTCAATTAAGTTCAAACCGTATTCCAAATGGTCACGAATATGATACTGCGGATACTAATTCGGTCGTTTTTAACATTTTAAATACTAGATTTAAAACAACATGAAAAACTATCATGTAACAAATCAAGTGGTAAACACCTAAGATAAATATACATTACATAGATCGGAACATCGGGATGAACTTTGCTTTAATAAAAATTCCTACCGAGAAGGTAATGGCTTACCCCGGAGGCTCTCGCGGTACCAATCATATCTTTAGACAACCGTAATAGCTGCGGTTACATCTAGGCTTTAACAACCTGCATTAACGTCTTGAGTGTTAGTCGAAAACTAAAACTATACTTTGCGTTTCATCATGTGTCCACTCTAAATTTGAAAAGAAATCTTATTCTACAAGAAAGTAGGAGGGCGAACCCATCAATAAACCTTGATATAATCATAAGTCTTCTAATACAGATTACTGTCCACTGACCATCGCGTTTAATTCTATAGTAAGAACCTGTTCATTGGTTTAAATGAAACTTTTTAATTTCTTTAGCCAATCAGCACCATATCATAGTAAGAATGTTGATATGTCTGAAGGGGCTAGGGCTTATATATTTGGAAGTTTTAACTGTTAGCCACACGCTTGTTTAAAGGGCAGGTAATGCTGCTCAAGGGCCTTATAATTGGACCATATGAATACATCTACCAATACAATAAATTGGAATTTCCTTTTCTACATTATAACCCTTAGACTATTTGACTTCTCTTCATTAGACGCTACTTGTACCTGAAGTATACACATTTATAAGCAATTTGACTTTTAAGCGATACTTGCGAGCAATAGTTTAATTTTTTTCCTGGGCGATATTCCAAACTCAACTCTTTCATTACGCGGTTTAAGACCAACATACTAACTTGTCATTTTATGAAATCATTGTCGTAACTAGGTAAACTATATTTCATAAGTGTGAAGATTTATTAATTGTTTACAACATGTGCAATATATCTTATCATAGCATGATATCCAACAGTTTTAATTTTAAATATCAAAATTAAAATGAAAATTAAGCCGTTCTTTGACCCATACCTAATGAAAGTATACTTTTCAACTAGGTAGCTAAATTATATTGGTGGGACATTGTGTGTCGATTGTTATCACATGAGAAATATCTTGTAGAGTGTTATAATCATTTTAAAATTCTTAACAAGATTCATGCATGGTTCGTCAAGATTTCCAAGATTTTCTCCTCCGTGTCATAGTTTGGGCATATAACTGGAATAATTTTTTTCCTAATTTCTTTCTGTAGCCATTTTGGTTGATGAAAAGAACCTGGGAAGCCTTTTTGTTTTGATCTAAGATGACTCTTAGGTCGGGAAATTAACCTTTGTAGTGTTTAGTACATCAAGTGCGTGGGATTTGGGGTTAAATAGTCACTTGTGAAAACCTGACACAAACAAGCGACTGAGAACTACAATCACCATACAAAGGCAGATAGAATAATATTGCGTCCCGTTGGTAAAAACTTAGGTGCCAAAGTAACCAGTTCTTGATTGTATACAATAAAGAAATATGTTCTTACCTTGCAGAGGGATTAGAGAATATGGGAACTGTTGAATCAACCATGCACAAACAAGGACCGTGCGGAAATCAGTGCAAGCAGCCATGCGTTGTACCCATCTCTGGGCTGGATCAAATTTGTAACCACTGTGTTTTTGGTACACGATAGAAGAATTTGTCTGTTGCAAGGTTAATTGTCAACTTGTTGGCATGAATACATTCCAGTAAATTGGCAGTCTGACCTTTATACGGATTGACTTACAACATTGCGCTTTTTTAAACTATAACCGCATAACTGTCGTCATGTTTGTTTAGTCCACGTATTTCTTGCCCCAAATAAAAAAAAATAGGTGCTATTATCAGGCACCTTTTGGTGAATTTCTGCCAAAACAAAGGACCAAGGACTTTTTGTGCTTTTCCTAAAATAGGAAAATGTGTTGTTGATTTCACAAAATTCGAAAGTCTATATACCGACCGACAATTAAAGAGAATCAAAATCCATTGAATTCGATCATTTTGAAAAAAAAATATTATTTGCCCACCCTAGTGTCAAGGAGGGCGAGATGGCCGAGCGGTCCTAGGCGCTGGGACCCGGCGTAGGGTCGGTAAGGTATAGGATGCAGCCCTGGTTAGAGCCCCGGCGAGAGTCGGTAATCGTTCCAACTCCAATTATTTCCAATGATGTTGGAAATTGCATAATTACACTCGATTAAAAAATGTATGCGATTTGGAGTTTTGTGCCTCCTCTTCCTTCTCTCCATCCATTGCGTAATATGCAGGTGTATTAATATAGGTCCGCGCCTCGTGGTCGTAGAGGGGTTGTTGGATCCAGGTGTGTCAACGAGTCCATTCCTGTGCAACGTAAAAAGTGGCATACCTTACGAAAGATATGGAATCGCTCTGGGGTCTGTTACCTGCACTCAGTCACTCTAGGTACCGAGTCCCTCCCCAATCAACACTAGGACCTATTTGGAAAGGGTAGGCCTTGTAATTCACTATGGAAATGTCCTACAAGAAGTAAAAACATAAAAGTGATTAATGAGTTCTTCATAATTTCATAAATATAGCTGAATTTTGTATTTGCTTCTACCAATTATGAATTAGAAGTTCATCTTTTGCACCAAAGAAATCATGCTCATCGTAATTCCTTTCAGATAGATATTTTTTATAACGGTTTTATGTGTGAAATCTCTCGTTGCAAAAGCAGCCTTTTAATCCAGCATGGAAACAGGTTGAGGCTTCGCCTGCAGTGGTCTGACATAGCTAATGATTATTGATATGAAAATATAAAGATCCACACTTCTCGAATGATAGGGAAAACTTACGATGCCTTATGTGACTTCTTGGACTGTATTACCTTCCACACATCATTAACCTTCAAGAGCCTCCATCACAACTCGTAAAAGTGACTACAGACGGCCTTTTCAAACAGATAGCTGAGGAACGTGCGTACGTTTAGACGCAATACACGAAAAAAAACGCTGTTTAAAAATTTTAACGCTGTTTTAAAAAAGTGTAAACAAGTTGTTTAAAGCATGAACGGTGACATTGTTGGTCAGTACACCCGTTAAACCCTTTGTTGAAACTTTTAAACAAGCGTGTTTAAAGTTTTAACAAACGTTTTCCTCTGTGATTAAGCGACGTGATTATTTATTAATGCAAAGCTAACAGGTTTGATACTGTGTGTGTTCTTGTTTAATACTCACATTCGCACAATTCCTCATTAATTCGAACAGGCCTCTCTAATTGTATAAAATCCATAAAATAATAAAAGGCTTTTTTACGTTTTAAAAACAACATTTTGTATGGACGTTTCTTTGTTACCTGTTGCTGCCAAAGGACGACGGTCTCTCAAACCTTTTGGGCCAAATCTATACTATGAGCTTGGTGCAATTTTTGTGAAAATATTTGAAGGAAAATCATAATTTACCACCTAAAATGGTCAGAATTCTGTATGTATTCCTTTATTGTGAATGTGTTTTAAAAAGATGCGTAGTATATAATGACTACTTTGAAGATTTTTCTTTAAGTTCATTATGCCACCTAGACTTAAAGAGTACAAAACCATCGGTCTTGCGAGCTGAGTAGTATTGTTAGTTTAGCTTGGGTCATGATGCCATTATGGCTTCGCCAAATTATTAAATTCTGTTGTGCAACTCCGATGACGATGTTCATAATTAAAAGCAATAACCCTTTCGGTCCACGATACATAATTATAAAAATCTTGGCAGTGAAAGATTCCTTTTTTGGCATAGCACACTGCTTGAAATCCGATTTGAACTGGCCAAGGGATTGATTCGTTATCAGTCTTAAATAACTTTCTTTAAAAACAGTGATTTGATAAATCAGAAATCGAAAACAAATCAAACAAAAATGTAGATTGTTGCCTGTCTGTAACAGGAATAGGTATCCCAACATACCCCACACAGTGATAACACCAAATGCAACCTAATACGGACAAGATCGTATATTTTATCATTACCGTCCGCGCGGACACTTATTACAGTACGTGGAAAAATTCTGTGAGTGCACTTTCCATGGAAATTTAACACCCTTTCCTATTATTAACTCTGCACTCTGCATTGATGAACAGGACGCTTTCCTGTGATTCGCGATTATTTAGAAATGGTAGGGGTTTAATTCTTCAATATTTCACTCAAATTTCGGCTCAATATCTGCATATTCAGTGCTTCACTTCACCTATGCAGACCATCAGATTAATATAAAAGGCGACTGGATTTGGATTTGGGGCATTATGAAAATATGTGGGTGTTTTATTCCATTGTCTCTTTCAGTTTTACGTTTACCTGCCGCACTGATCCTGGTCAATCATCACACCTCCCCTTGTTCATTATTTTCCATTTCATTTCCAGCCAATCTCTCCAGACTGAATTAGAATGGTCGTCATTTAAAGGGCCATGGGTCCAATTGCTAATAGCCTCTTCCCAGAACAGGGGCAGACCCTAATATTTTCATTGCAACCTGACATCTCATGCTATAAAAAACGTGTCCTATCTGGGTAGCTTCAATGGACCATAAGTAACATTACTAGGGTGGACACGTTTTTCTATCAGCTGCACGGGGGGTGTTACGGGGGGTCAATTTTCCCCCCTCCAGATCCTATTCACTAGGTATGTTGCAAGTACAGCAACGATTACCCAAATTAGATAATTTGTTATGAATATAACCTTAGTATGGATGAGCCTACAAATTTACTAATTTATGTAGGGGTCGGTGTGTGGGGGGTGGGTGGGGTGTGGTGGGGATTGGGGAATTTTGGTACCCATTTATGGATGTTTGGTAATCATATTTTCACCAAATGTTTGCCAGACTCTCTTATACATATATATTATAATCCTAAATATTCATTCATGTTCCTGTAGGTTCATGGAACAAGTAGGGGCTTTTAACAGCCTGTTCAAAAAAATGGTACAATCAAAAACCGATTTTTTTTCAATATATATCTTAACATAAGTAAGGTCGGTTTTTATATAAATTCAAAGAGAACAGACCAGGCTTTCCAGGAATGGTTGTTTCTCCATGCTTTATTTCAATCGAGAGATAACTCCGTTTCTGCTGACCGAATACACATCGAGTTTATGCCCCTTTCTGGTTGAGTGAAAAAAACGTGACAACGAAGTAGTTAAACATAATTTATATTCGCACATGAACGATAAGGAAAATTCTTTAAAAAGGGATTAACTCATACCAAGAAACTCTAAAAGAGTCGAAACAGTTCTAAGGTGAAGTTATGATCATAAGTTCTGTATGTTCTGGCTTTAAGATAAAGTGAATAACATCGACTACTGTAATGTTTTTGTCAGAAGAGAACCATGATGCCGTACAGCCGCGTACAGCAACCTGGAGGCGAGAGTTTTTATGGTCTTGAGATCCTGAAACGCAAATTCCCACCAACATTTTGATACTTATTGCTGCCAATTCAAATTTTTATGCGTCAACAATGAGTAAACGCACAAAGATGGTGCAATATTTTAAAACCATTTGTGTGGATTTGGAGTGTTTATTTTGGTGCACTTACATTCCTTCTGGCACAGAGACAATCCTGAATCAATTCAAAGCTCCATTTCATTGACGTGCAATAATATTTGTAAGTGGTGTGTTATTTAGAAAGAAGATTTTTAATAATTGACCGATGATGTTGACTATTAAAACTTGTGTCGATAGACTAGACTTCCTTTTTTTACTAATTTAATCTGTGTTTGTTTCTTTGTCAAGTTGGAATCTTTTGTTGGCTTCAGACAGCATGCATGCTGGGGCGAAACAACTCTGCCCAAGCCTAAAAGTGGCACAAAAAATCGATTTTGGTAGAGTCGCACTAAATTGATTATATCAAGTAAGAATGACTTATTTTAAATTTCATATTTAACAATTTTTTTTCTGATTTACCATTTTTTTTGGAGACGCCTTGTATGTTTTGTGGAGACGGGATAGTACAGTAAAGCCCACAGTGTAATACACTGTTGCCATAAAAGTTGGAATAAATAATTTTACCACTTTTTATGGAATTATTCTGCGTTATTTGGATATCTAAGGGTGTATATCGCCACCTTACTTGAACGATCAGTCTCTTCCGAACAAGCACCATTACCTTTACGACCGTGGTCTTAGCCTGAAAGGCACAGGGTGGTATTTGAACAGCAATTGAAGAGTTTGTTTACTAGATTTTACAACAGTCATTTTTAGCAGATAACTTTTTGGGTGATTTCATTTCATTCATGGCATCTAAATGTTTCAATAGTACTGTTTTAATTCATCATCAGTCACTAACATCGAGTAGTGCATCCCTGGCCGTGATCATGCGTCAGACTTCGCAATATACGTCCACAAGGTTGTTAATGATGTCAATGTGGCAAAGTGGTCCGCATTCCTTTTGTTTCAAAGAATCTACAAATCCTGTAGCGTTTTTGAGGAAGAATTCCATTAATTGATGGCTCAGCATCCCATCATGCTTGAAGGGTTCAAATCCGGGAGAAAGCAGGCGGCCATGGTATCTGCTTCACCTCCTCTGCCTCAAGCATTGTCTCACTACAAGCGGCCCTGGGCGGCGTGACATTGTCGTCCTTGCAGCCGAAAATTGTTACATAAACCCTTCTTGCATGTGGGCAGACGTGGGTTTTTCCAGAATGTCCAGGTACCACGACTGCGTTCATGCTCCATCTGCACCCCCTCCAGAATGAATATACGACCCATACCATCACGAGCCGCCACCACCATTGTCGATTCCTTACTAGATTCAATATCCCGGAGGTCTCACCACGTAATCGAACTAGACCCTTTGTCTTCCATCTTGATGGTCAAGATTAGCGGCTCTCGCCAATACCCCAACATCTCGCCATTGTCCTGAACTGTAATATGCTTTTTGTACTTCCCCCGGTACTCCCTCAGTCCACGATCGAAAACTCGGTAGTGAATTTTTGGGCTGGACTTTGGTCCTTCTTCCTTGAAACGTCACGGTAAACCATGTTAAAACAATCTCCGATTTTACAGTTTTGAGGAAACGTTAATTTCCATAGTGTCTTCTCCCCAACACAAATATGGCTCATTATTTGCATTTTCCAGGTCCTCTACTGGCACAAGATTAAGCCTCGGAGATCCTCTCAATCTGGTAGTCAATCGTGGGCGTTCTGAAGATTTTCGTGGCCTCCAAATAACCCACCTCTCGATGATTTCTTAGGATTTTACAGACCGTACTCTGGCGATCTCCTTCCCGAGGAAATCCGACTCTGGCTTTGTTTGTAACCCTTGCCGTCGGAATGGCCAGTACGCTTCGGTCTATTGACATGCCCGTTGGATGAGGCATAATCCTAGGGAACCTCTGGTGTCAGTTTTTATTGTAAAGATAACAACCAACTGATTACTCTGAAAAAATAGGCTCCCTTGCACACTTGGCTTGGAGCAGGGATAAGGGAACAAACAATAAGACGTCTGACATTTTTTAAAGCTTTAACAAATGCATTGTGACATAATTCCAAATATGCATGGATTCACTTCAGCTGGATAGTGGGGACTCATTATGTAATCATTCACCTACTCTTATATGCTTATTGAGGCGTTCATTAGAATACTTTTAGCGATTTGGTCCTAAAAAATATTTAAACTTTTGAATATGAGCACCAGTGTATAAACCCACAAGTAAGGTGAGACAACCTTATCCGCTTTATCACGTGGCATTTGACAAATGTTTGAAAGTTGAAAGCCTGTAAAAAAATTTTAAAAAATGAGGGGTGTGCAATGGATTGGGTTTTTGTTTCATTGTGAAGGTACTGCCAAGTATGTTGAACTTATTAATTTGGTACCATGGTTTTCCCTACTAAAATCCATAAAATGTTCATTATCAACGATGGACGAGATAAAATTGGGTTTTGAACCTTTTGTATTCTTTTTCAATATTTCTGTCTAAACCGCTTTGACATTAGCTAATACTTTTCCAACCGACACAAAAAGTAATCAACTTAGTTGGCTTCTGTTTAGATGGATCCCCAACATCCCTAGAGGAAATCTGACAATCACCCGCAAAAAAGGAGGAGTGTTTAGATCTAGGGGAACATACCTGTGAGTGGGGTTTGAAACAAGCTTAAACATAGCGTAAAACTAGGTAAAAAACAGGTCCAAAACAGGCTGAAAATGAAAAGAAAAAGCTAAAATTTTGACTCTTTCAAAGCATGAAAAAGAGCTGAAATCTCAGCAATTAGCTTGGAATATTGTAACTTATTTCAATTTTAAAGTTAAAAATAAAATCGATAAACTTCCATGTGTCCAAAAGTATCCTGATGACCACCGAGGTTGACACGCAGAAGTGAAATACCAGTGAAGAGATCCGTTCCAAAACTGCAGTAATACAGGATATAGGCTTTTGCTCTGGTTTGTTGTTACCCGAGTGGAAGCATAAAGCGAGCAGAGATTTAGCTAAAACTGATTAATAGTATTGTGTATCTACTACTACAAAACTGACTTGGGAAATGGGGGTTCTGAGATCTCCACATGAGCGTTGGAGGAGCTTGGAATGAAGACTCAACGGAGTGCTATATGCTATAACATAAAATAGCTGCTAGGCTAGAAGAAGATATCTGCAGAGCCCTCCCACTACTCCAAGTCTCAGTGGGCCGTGATATATAGTTTGAAGATTAAACACAATGCATTTAAGTAAGTTATAACTTTCCATATGATATAAAATGGGATAAAATGAACATTCACATCCAATGTTTAAAATTCCTTTCATTTTTAAACCCAAACATGATATACTTTGATCAACATTTACTCAAATTGACCCCCCTCACCAGTGACCCTCCTCTTGTAGGTCCAGTGCAGCATATTTATTTACGTGTCCACCCTGGGGGGTGTTTATTTTTTTTTTGATCCAGCTAAACATTTTGACTTGCATAAAGTGTTATAGCATGCATGGCAGGTTGACCTGCCTGCCCCATTGGTACGGGACCCAGATTTTTACCGAACCGTGGTAAAAATTTTGGTATAATGAAAAAAGGCATACTATTTTCTAATTACCCAGGAATTTCCCTTAGGGACAAGGGATATTTAGTTTTGCCCGTTTCACATTTATTTTACACATACCTATTCAACAATAATTTTAAGTGAAAGTAAAATAAAACTTGATTATAATCAAAACATAATCACTTGTATTACCTGTAACCCATAACTCAATGAATACTACCCTTCGATTGATAGCAAGAACACCCATGTGAGTTAGCCAATTGTCAAATTGTAAGAACGGTGGTAGGGCTAAAGAGGGATTGTATATGTATGAGTGCATTTCAACTAGCTAGTTATTGGAATGAAATTATGTGTATGTAACCAATCAAAATTGCACGAAAAAGTACGAATGAGGTCAATAACTTTACGGCAGACGTCTGCCGACGCATAGTATTTCCAAACATGCTCGCGCACGGGATGCATGAACATGCGCGTTGCGTAAAAAAGCATGTTCGAAAGGCAGACGTCCTGCAGACGTTTGCCGATAAAGTATAGACCTACCATGAGTATCCAGGGGTTAACAAAAGCGACCGTGACAATCTTATACCATAAAATAAATTACTTGCCTTTCTACAAATAATAACCCTTGGACTATGGACTATCTCTTGACTAGATGATATTTTGCACCTGAAGTACACACAATTATAAGCATGACTTTTACAATAATTTGTGATTGATAGTGTAATTTTCCAGACGTTCACAAGTTCATGTTTGATATCCGTCGGCTCATATCAATATGAAACCTAAAATCAAAACTAGTTACACATTGAAAGATGAATAATAGAACAATGATTTTTATCTCCTAACCTCTCTCCATCTCCCCCTACCACTTTCTTTATCCCATTTCGAACCCCACTGAAGCCAAACAAGAGAATATTAAGTTACATAGGCTACTTGTGCAAGTATATACTTGGTGAGGTTGCCACCTCTGCAGAGACCTTAGAGCGGGAAAAGGGTGGAATCATGCAAAAAATGAGCCCCTTTTTGCAGGCTCACCAGGAAAAATGTTCACCTCCAACCAGGAAGATCGGCATTTAAAACCACCTCCAAACGGGCCTCAAAAGCGGAAATTGATCCCCCGATGACAAATGACCCCTGTTTACGTCCCTGGCTCAGAGGGTACCCAGTGCATGCGCTGTACTTCACGCTAGATACACAATTACCGTTTACACTAAGAAACATCAAACGGCATCAAAAGAGGAAATTTGCCCCCTCTGACAAATGACCCCTGTTACGTTCCTGGCTCAGGGGTACCCACAGTGCATGCGCCTTCGTCAATTCACGCTAGATCACCAATTACCGTTTATACTAAAGAACAAGACAGTGCGGTCATATTGATAAGTCATACCGACGTCAGGCTTTCGCACATCCCACGAAGCATGCATCCCAAAGGTTGACGACCTATATTACGTGTCCTTATATTATTTATGAGGAACAAGACTTTTTTTGTTTTGAAAGTTCGTTGTGACAAATTCAGTAAAATATAGCACAAATTTATTGATTTAATGAGGTTCACTGATACTATAACCAATTGAATCAGACTGACTTTTCATATCACCTGTCATATTACATATAGTCTCCATTAGAGGGGACGTGGGTTTTTTTGGATTGTAGGTGTTCAAATATACGTACTAGAAGAACATAATATTCAAAATATGCTTATTTTTTTTTTTTTTTTTTTTTTTTGGTTATACACACTAACCTGGCTGCGTAAGAATCAAGAATCTTGGGTGGACTACTTCTTGCATGGCATCTGGAAAAGTGCTTTGAAAATCTGAAAAATGACCAGGTTATATTAAGGAAAAGTGATGAAATTTCATGAATGACATGGTATGTTTTCTCAAACTAAGCGGCATTTGGACCAGTGAATTTGAGGAAGTTTACTCCGCGGTCATCATTTTCTCATCGATTTGCAAATTACTAGCTTTTGCGCGACATAGAGAATCTGCGGTTGCCGGTCGGACATGGGAAAGTTTGAGTGATTCGTACATAAAAATTTTTCTGCTCATAATATGTTCAAAATTGGGTATTGGTGGATGTCAGATTGTACTTTGGCCCGGTGATGTTGTTGTAATTCCTCTGTGAGATTTTAAATTGAAAGCAACATGCTCAAAGTTGCCATTTTTCCCATAACTGTGTATAAGTGAGTTAGTGGTGTTTAACCTCTAGTTTCTTACATCGTGTTTAAACCTGGCTATGTTCCATGACTTCACCTATTCAATAAGTTCAACTCAACTAACATGCTCAGGCAGAACGCCTTGTACAGTCTGTCAGACTTTTTATGCAATTGGCAGAAATATTGTATAGGAGTTTTGCTTACGGGGAAGATCAAAACACACAAGAAAGGATCAAGGCGTCGCTCTGAGTAGACACAACCACTGACCCTGAGATAAAAACAGGTGTGTGTGGTTTTATGTCTAGACTAGTTGGAACCTGGATCCAGCCAGTGTGGACAACAGATAAACCAGGCAGTGGTTACAATTTTTAATTTGATTATTAATCTTTCTCTAGACAGGGTAGCCCTAAAAATACAATGTTCAAAAAATTTGAGAATAAATGTTAATGTATGCAGTACAGTGTGAAAAAAAAATAACACGTTGGTCGGTTCTTAGCCGACAGCCTTGATCAAGGCTAGGGTGATGGCCAAAGGGTATGCGAGAGATGGACTGAAAATTGAAAAATGGAAATTAATGAACAAGGGGATGTGTGATAATGACCAGGCCAGTGGGGAAATGGTCAACGTAAAGCTGAATGAGAAGAATGGAATAATCAACATCAACAATATTTTCAGATGCGGCACCACATGAAAAATTCAGTCGCCTTTTTATATTCCTTTTATGTTTCGGCATGGTTTTGAAGCACGGAATCCTGCCATATGTTCAGCCGAAATGTGAATCATTAGCCCCCAAACGATCAATTTGAAAACTATAAAGAAATATAATCCCTACCATCTAAATAAATCGCAAATCATAGGAAAGCGTCGTGTTCCTCAATGCAGCGTGGCTGCGTTATACAGAGAAAGCGGTTAGATTATATGGTAATGTGCACTCACAGACTTTTCCAACTGTAAGAAGTGTCCGCAGGACAGTAATGACTAACCATATCCGATCTTGTCCTTATTAGGTTGCATCTGGTCTTATCTCTTGTGGGGTATGTTGAGATACAACTCAAAAGTATCATCCAGAAATTCCTATTGTAGCTTTCAGTAGACGAAACATCAAGCATGTCTATCAGGGAAAGACTACCTACAAGAGAATGAATTCAACACTGAACCCGAACCACGGCCCCAGGGTC